>JADLZL010005360.1:0-124517 GCA_015844335.1 Chrysopogon serrulatus
TATTTTGTAGTGGTGATCTCCTTTATGCATTTAGTTGACGGTTAAAAGTGATCGTTATCTACCGTCAACAACATGTTAGATACACATAGCTAGTTACTAGTTGGGCTAAAATTTAACTAAGTCTTTGTTCTCTTTTTTCTCAAAATTTCAGATTTTTCACTCTCTCCATCATATCAATTTTTAGCCGTATACATAGAACATCAAATATAAGTAAAAAAATAACAAATCGTATAATTTGACTGTAAATTACGGGACGAATCTTTTGAGCCTAACTAGTCCACGATTGTACAATAATTACTAAATACAAATAAAATACTACAGTTATAAATTTTTCTATCATTTGCAATCTGAACAAGGCGTAAGTTAAGCTAACAACTAGTTGATAAGTAGCTAAAAATTAATCCACCTATTGACCCTCTTATTTGGATGAATTTTAAATAAAATTAGTTAGCTAATAATTAATCCATATAATATCTAAAACATGGAGATGCTCATGTGCAAAAACAAACAGCCGACATGTGCAACTTGTTTATCATGGGCCCAGACGAAACGGGCAAATGGTCGCATTAGACCGTTATGCTTACGGAATCGCATGCCGGAGCGTACTTTGCTTGCGGGTCGTTTCTCGTAAGAATTCAATTCAATTTGACGTGACGACGCCGTTAGAACCTTTTTCTGTGCAGTTAAATTTATTTATCATAGTATTACAAAAAAAAAAAAAACTCCCGATCCGTCGGCTTTCAGCCACTAATTTCCAAAGCCAATTTTCTCGCTTCGCCTTTCCTTCTTCCATCTCTCTCGACGAGGCTCGCCATCGCCGCCATTCCCATTCGCCCTCGTCTCCTCTTCTCCACCTCCGCAAAACCCTAGCCGCCGACACCTCCAATCCCCTACCAGCGCCCGAATCCCGGCCATAATCGAGCTAGGGCTCGCCAATTTCTGGCTGGGCCCGTTGAAATCTCGGCCGGTCTTTTCTGGTGGATCCTTCGGTTTATCCTGAGGGGATTTTTCGACTTCTGCGGCGCACGATGGGGAGCAGAAGGGAGGAGGAGAGGAACGAGAAGATCATCCGCGGCCTCATGAAGCTGCCGCCCAACCGCAAGTGCATCAATTGCAACAGTGTGGTAACCCTCTCTAGCATTTTTGGTTCATTATCTAAGCTGGTTGGGAGGTGTCTGCTGTTCCACTTCGCGGATCGTTACATGGGAGGCAGTGGAATCTGTCTGTCGTTTGGAATGTTACGCGGTTAGCTCAGATTTGCCAAAAAAACATCGAGTTCATTGTGTGAACTTTGGCTCGTTGGTTTACATTTTCAAGCTGTACCTGTTGGCTGGACGATCGTTATTACTTTCTATGTTGTTTTCGATATCAGAGCATGCCGTATTCGTTGCTATTTTTACTTCGATCACTTGTGGTACTTCTGATTCGTCCCTGGTTTACTCTTGGATTGTGAAACTCTGAATGTTGCTACTGTTTCCTAATACTTGCTTGATTTGTACGGACTATGTGATAGATAGTTCTTTGAGTTATTTGAGCCACTTACTGGTTTCGATACTTCTGTCTGCACCTTCTGTTTGGGTTTGACCATTAAGTTGCTTAGTTGACTGAATTGCTGAGCCTTTTAGTTTTTTAATTGTGAGCAAGTACTATTTGTGTTGCATTTACCAGTTTATGTAATATAGTGTGGCAGTAGAGTTGATTTTCCCATTTGGCTAACTGTTATTGAATCTACCTTTGATGTTCAGCACAAAAACTTTACCCAGTGATGCATTTCGTCTCAGTTTCTTGCCCAAGTGTTTTTTTTTTATGCACCTTTCTCTTGATTTCACCTGAACCACTTTTTTTTTTTTTGTTATATAGGGGCCACAATATGTGTGTACCAATTTCTGGACCTTCATTTGCCTGTCATGTAGTGGAATTCAGTGAGTATCCTTTTCCCTATCTTATTAACTTCTCCTGGAAAATGTATGGTTTTGGTATGTGATGCTTCTAACAAGGCAAATAGTAAGAATGTGCTTTAGATGAAAAACAAAATGGTATTATCTGCTGCCCAGACATGGTATATCACATTATTTTCTGGTTAGTTCCCTAATGGAAATTTCCATCATGTCATTTTACAACTCTAGTCTCTGGATATTTTACTTTCACACGCAATCAGTTTTCAACTGGAGAAGCAGATAATCTAGTCCTGTTGTACATTGTTAACCTTTGTTTCTTTGGTCTGCTTTTAGTTCTGATGTATCTTTGAAAGTTGTTACCTTCTTGACGTCTTGTGGTGTGATATACAGCCGTGAATTCACTCACCGTGTTAAGTCGGTGTCAATGTCCAAATTTACTACACAAGAAGTGCAGGCCCTCGAACAGGGGGGTAACCAGGTAAAACAAAACCCATAGCTATTTTATCCTGTGCCTACGCACCCGCCATCCCCCATCTTTTATAACTTAAAGTTGAGGTCATGACTGCAGCGAGCACGTGATATCTACCTAAAGGATTGGGATTGGCAACGGATGCGGTTGCCTGTCAATACGTGAGTTTCGTTTCATTATTTAGTTTTCATGGGTACTTATGTTTTATGGTATCTGAATAATGTTATATTTCTTATCTATGTTTTGCTTCAGCAATCCAGATAGGATAAGGGAATTTATCAGGGCTGTTTATGTGGATAAGAAGTATGCTGGTGGATCATCTAACAAACCAGCCACAGATAATGAGGTAATGAGCAGTGTCTTGAGAGTACATTGTATTATCCTTCTGTAAGTCTAGTGAACAGAGATATGGAAATATAAGTAATTATGCTATCTTTATGTAACCTTTGAACTACCATAGCCCATATTGCTATTGCAGCTAATTCCCATAGTTGTCCACATATTCCTGCTGAAACTACCATAGTCCATGAATATGCTTTAATTATAGTTTCCATTTTTTTTCTGGCAGAGTATGAAGAGCAACGATAATGACATGAGAAGACCTAGCTCTTATCATTCATATTCCCAGAGCCCGCCCTATGATTTTCAGTATGAAGACAGACGATATGGTAAGCAAGTTAACACACTTGCTAGAAGGCCTTCAGATAGGGCGCTCTTCGATGGGAAACTTGGCAACTTACTATTCAGTCCAGGTCGTTTGCGAGATCAGATGAATGAAGACCGTTTTGCTAATGAAAGTTCAGGATCAAGGTTTTCCGACTTCTCAGCGTCAAGCACTGGTGACTTTAGAAATGATGTGCTTTCTCCTAGCTCTCAGGAGACTGGCTACAGCAGTCCCTCAGTCCACCATTCAAGAAATGTCTCTGCTGACAATCCTCAAACCCAGAAATATCCTAATGCAGCTTCGCAAATAGATTTCAATGGAGTTCCACGTTCACAGGTTTTTTTTTTTTATTCTTCAGTTCTCTTTCCTTTCCAGTAAATGCCTTTTGGACTTAGAAAACTCTTCTAAGTATAGTGGATTATATATATAAATTCTTCCTTCTTTCCATGTGCAGCGAACAGCTTCTTCTGGAAGTTTTGGATCATTTGATGGTAGCTCAGTTTCCAACAAATCAATTGAATCAGGTTACCCGCCTGATGCACCAACAGAAAAGTCGCATTGTGCTGTAAACCATCAGACAGTGGCTTCTCCTGAGGCTTGTTCGACACATCAATATGCCTCGCCACCCAACAATCACAACTTGATACCTCAGAAACCTGCTGATTTAGGTAGCCAAACTGCTGCTACCGGGAAACCAGTGCAACATAGTGGCACTCAGATTAAAGCTGTGGTGCCGGCGCGTGCTCCAGCACAGCCAACAACTTCCACACCTCTTGACCTCTTTGATCAGTCAACTGTGCAACAGCCTGTCACATCTGCTGCGCCGATAGATCTGTTTGCTGGCTTTAACGAACAGTTACCAGCTTCTCATAATACAGATAATGTATCCAGTCATTCTGATGTTGCCCAAGAACCTGCCCATAATGTTGTTCAGAAGGGCATGGTACCATCAGCTGAAGCACTCGCCACATCCCATGCTGTGCACCAAGATTTATTCAGTCTGTCAATTTTGCAGGAACCAGCAACTCCCTCACCCTCTCAGCCAATAGATCTGTTTGCTGGCTTTGACCAACATCTACCAGATTTGTCTACTGTTCAGAAATTTCCATCAGCAGCTCCATTGCCTGCTAATGATGGATGGGCTTTCTTTGACGTACAACATGGATCGTTGACATCTGTTTCAAATGTGCAAGGTCAAGTGCCTGCTGCATTCTCTCCATCTGATGGTATTGCTAAAGGAATTGATCAATCAACATTACCAACTTCGCCACCAAATGTGATTGGGTCACAAAGTTCTCCGGCTATGATGGATAACTGGAGTTTAAATGCTGAGGAAGTGAAGGTCCCAGCCTCCAAAGAAAATTCTCAGGTAATGTTATCATTTGACATTTGAGGCTGTTAATGACTATAAACATGTTTAGTAACTTTCTCCTGCTTGTTTATAGTCTTGGAATGCCTTTGGTGAAACTACTCAGAGCACATCAAATAATCTGTTCACATTTAATACTATACCTCAAGTAGAAGCTCATGAATTCTCTATGCCAAGTGGTCCATATGTTGAATCCAGAACTCCACAGGTACATAAGTTTCAATTAATGACTCAAAAATTGTATTTCTCAATGAAGACTGGACTCAATATTCTGAATCATTCTTTAGGAGCCTGAAAGGCCAACTCCTGGGGATATGTTTTCTGGCTTCAATGTTTCACATGTTGAGGTGGTTGGACCATCGTTTTCTTCATCACTCCAGTCCCATTTGGTATGTTTTATCCATGATTTAAGGTTCTTTCCTATGTCAGCCAGTTAGCTTTTTTTACTTATTTGGCAATAGTTCCATTTTTACTGAGAGCAAACATGGTCAGACATTAAATTATGACCTTCAACATATAATGTATATTTGTTTGTGGGGTCTACTTGACATGGCATTATCTAGCTTACCATAAACATTTAGGGAACATTTTACTAAGGGGCCGTTTGGATCCTTTCATTTGGAGGAATTGAAATCTACTTAATAAACTAGGCTATTTGGAATTTGACATTCCACCACTTTCCAAAGTTCACATATAATCCTATCTCAATTCACAAGGTGGGAGATGGAAACCGATTCTATAGAACACTATGCTGTGTTTCTACTTTGCAACTTATAACACGCTCTTCAACTCGCTCTTCTACGGTAGAAATGCAACACATAAATCTCTCTCTTGTATAGCCAACAATAATATACAAATATAATCCATTTACAACCATATTAGCTTAATTAATATGTGTCTAAATTATGAATATTGAAATGAATTCAATTCCAAGGATCCAAACAGGGTGGAGTATGCATTCTGAGGCTCCCACAATGCAACATCACCCTCATGGGCACCTGCAAATGTCATTTGGCTTCTTCTCATGCCCTTTATTTCTTGTAATCTGCCTGTCATAGTGCTACTGGATATAACTGGAACCAGTTTACCCAAGTGTCAAAACTGGATTATTTTACCATGGTAACAATTTCATGAATTTTATTTCAGGGTGGCATGGTTTCTCATCCTGGAAAGTCAACAAATCCATTTGACATGGCATTTGAATCTGATGTAGAGTCCAATGACATGGTACTATTTTTTTTTTCTTCTGATTTACAATAGAATATAAGAATATTGCGGGCTAGTAATTTTGTTCCTTCTATTTATAAGCTTCTTATTTGAAACAACAGTATTCATTACTGGAATATGATGTACAAAAGAAATCAAGCGAAAGAGCTAACTAACCTTAAGTCAGCATACAATGCTTCAAACAGAGCTATATTACAAGAAATTCAAATCTGAGTTCTTGGTAGCCTTGACCAAAGCTCCCCCCTAAAACGAGACTTACTATGAACTTTCAATCTCCAAAATTTCCTAAGATGTATCCCTCCAGCAATTCCAGTTCCCATTGGAAGAAAATGTATTCCCTGTCTTTGTGACTTTGTTCAGATTAAAAGAAAACCATTCATTGAATTTTAGTTTTTTTCCTGTTTATTATGTGAATAAAAACACAGGACTACAGTCTACATTATTCTTGGGTTCTTGACATGCTAACCTGAATGCAGTTGTTCCCATGTTGCCTAATACTCCTTTTTTGGTTGTCTTTATTCACTGACACCTTTTGGTCTCCTTTTTCAGTTCATGGATTTGACCTCACTGCAAGAAACATTACCAGATCCTCACATTCCCACAGATTATTCTGGGAGCTTAACAGAGCCATGGATTTCTCAAAATTCCACCATGTCATATATTCCTTCTGGGCCTCAAGGTTCTTGTTCTTTGTTCATATTCGTTATGCACAAATATACAATCAAAGAAAGACTGAAAATTCTCACTGCTAATACCATATCTGATTTTTGATCCAGCAGGGTTATCCTATGTGGCAGGACAAGACTCTCACATGTTGTAAGCTCCTTGATACTTGCAGATATAGTTGGTAATGCACATTCCTTTCTAAATCATCACTTTATTACAGGAGTTCAACACATCAAGGAGCTTTTCCACCTAGGAACCCATTTGAGTGAGCGCTAGTAAACAGTGTTTTACTGGATAGTGGTGACAGAAGAGGAAGGCAATCAGTATCGGTCGAGACTCAAATGGATACTCAGGTGTACTATACTAGATGCATTGAAAGCAAATGTGCATTGAATCTGAAACCCTGAGGTAAATATGTGTCTTGGATTCCATTGTCTACGCTCTCTTGTATATCAGAAAGGACTGCATAGAAGTCTACATGGCAGGAGTGCTGGAATTTTCGCCTGAAGCAAAAGCTGTGTCCTCCACTCCCACGGACTGATGTATCTCTGCAGGCAGTGCTCGTCAAGCATAAAAAAGTTTTCTTTCACCATTTCGACATTTGCCCATGGGTTGTGTTCATGTTCTTGTTAAACCTTGTTGTGAATGAGAAGGGGTGGCATTTTTACATCAAATTGCTGGTTCATTACCCTTATTTTTTTCCTTAATTAATACATAGTAAAAAGATATTCATCAAAAGATTGTATTGCTGTCAGATGTTGTGTTCAGTAATGGGTATTACCTTTGCATGTTAAAGGGGGCCTGTCGACTCTCCCCAGCATATTAATGCTCATCATTGTGAAGGATCATGATGATATGTACCCATATTTTTTTTTCTTTCTTTATAAAAGCTCTTTTCACCCCTTTTAGAGGACCATGTTTCCTTGTTCACTGCACAACCAATTCGCTGTAAGTGTTGCCTTGTGTTTGTGATTTAGCTAGTTGCCCTGCATTTTCATCATGTTCTACGATAGAGATTTCAAAAGCTAGTACACCATCTGGTCAAGTAATCTAATTGCTTTATGCTCAGCTTAATAGCAGGCAGCAGCAGTATCTTCAGTTCTTCACAAAGCTCAATTTCACTCTACTGATCGATCATGTAAAGACATGTCCTGGGATTGTATGGTTCAAATCCAATCCAGTGTGTTATATCCGGATTCCGTTTTTTAAAATGAAATTAGCGTTACAGTAGTTTAAATTCGAAAGTAAACCCTGTATGTCATGCCACTTTTTAGCTATGTCAAAGCCAGAGTCATGGTTTTTTAAAAAAAAAAAAAAATCATGGACCTGTTTGGCAATGTCAACCGGATAAGAGGCTGAAGGTGCGGCACCGCATGCCAAATTTCAAAAAAAGGGCAACTTTGCCACTCCAACAGCATAAAGTGACATGGTATTGGGACAGGTTGGAAATGGTTTTTATTTTAAAATTCAATTAACTCATAGTGAGGATTAGCTTACATGGCTTTGCTCAACTTTTTTTTTTTTGATTCAAAGATATGTCTTTTAGTGAGATGTATATAATTTTTTTTTGTTTCACTTAGAAATAAAAAAAGAGTGGCACGTTCTTAATTCTTAGAACCGACGGGTTTCGGGCGCGTTGTTTGTCCGCGCGTTTTTGCCAATCAGGATTCAGGCATCCAGCGAGTCTAGCAAGAGGTGTCCCGAAGCCTAAAACCCTATATACCTCACCGGACGGCGGCGGCCACTTCTTCGCCGACCAAAACGCCGGCGCAGCGATGCGCCCCTTCCACCCTCCCCACCCCAATCCCAACCAACACCACCGCGCACGGCCTGGCGGCGACCCAGGCACGCCTCACCTTCCTGGTACCCCCATGCACCCCGCCTTCCCGCCGCCTGTCCCCAACCTCGCCGCCGCCGCCAACCCCATGGCTGCTGCTGCGGCGGCCAACCCTTTTCTGGCGCTGCAGCTCCTCGGCCAGGCCCAGCAGCTCCAAAATCTCGGTTTCCTCGCGGCCGCCGCGCTCCAACAGCAGCAGCCGCCGCCGTTCTTTCCTGGAGGGTTCCCGGCGAACCCCAATCAATTTGCGCCATTCGCAGGCGGCCCGCCGCCTGCGGGTTTCAATGGTGGCGGGGCGTTTCGGCCGGGCGGTGCTGGGGTTTGTAGGCCGCGGCCACCCAGTCCCATGATGAACCCTGTGGGGAACGGTTCCAACAGCAACAACAACGCTGGAAGCTGTGGAGTGTTGAGGCCGATTCTCAACGTTGGGAGGAAGGACCACAACAGCAAAGCCAGCAGCGGTGGCACGCCGAGGCCGATTCTTGATGTTGGGAGGAAGGACCGGAATAGCAGTGCTGGCGGCAACGGCGAGGTGATTGAATCATGTGCCGTTATTTGTTGAAATTGTTGGTATGAACTAACACCAGGCATTTGCAGTGGCATAGCTTTCTCTTCTGCAGACCTTTTCATGGGTATTAGTAGGAGTTATATTAAGATGGCCACTCCATATGCTTAAGATTCCAATCATTGTGCTGGATTCCAAGCATGATTTTCAGTAGAGATAAACCACACCATATTGCAATTCAAACAATAAATAACCTAATATTGCTGATTCACCTGATCTCCCATCGATGTTTCCACCAAATGGCCCTATGAGCAAGGCTAACTCTATCGTTTATGCCTTTTTGTTCATTGGCACATTGGTTGTTTGAGCCTTTTGGTGGTCTAGTTCTATTCTTCTTATGCTCTATAACTTTTCTTAGATTGGTTCGTTATCCATTTTAAGTGTTTGCATTGTATTGTATCATCTTATGTTATTACCATCTGTTAATAACTGTGTAGATAAGTTTAACATCGTCAGCCGCAGCCTATTATGTTTAGATTATTGCGGCAGTGACATTTTTTCATTAATTAAAGAATGTATTGACTCATTTAATTTCTGATTTGTTGAATATACAGGTGTATCACTCTGAGAATAAAGCAGATGGCATATCTAATTTTGCGTCTGAAACTGGGAATGAAATAACAGACCAGAAATCAGGATTTATTGCTGGAAGAGATGGTAGAGGTGGCAGGCAATTTGGTGCATCTAGAGGGAGGGGCAGAGGAAGGCACCCTAATCAAAGTCGTGGAAGAGGTAGTGTGATCTATGACATGCTGTTAACCATACATATTACTTTTTTTAATCTCTTGCTTTTGAACATTCATACACTCTAAGATTGCTAAATTAAATAATGACTAGCTTCTCTCCATATTCAAGGAGTTGGGATTGAATGTTTTGGACTGAAGCTATGCTAAATGTTAATCATCAAGCTGGAGCATATTTCATCATTGCAAGTCTGCAATGCATTCTTTTTCCAACAATATGTAAAACTAGTCTGCACATCCACTTAACCTTGAATCTTTTTGTGGGAAATATCTGTCCAACTAACTGGCATGATTATTTCATCACTTTATCAGGAAGCAACAACTGGGGAGAAACAAAATCAAACTTCATGGGGCACAGAAGTTCAGCATCAGGACATTGCAGTGATATTCCAGCTCCAGCATCTGGAGGACGCCGAAAGTATGAATTACCAAATGGTGTATTTTACTGTCAATATCATTGCTATTAGTAAGAAGCCAGCTTCACGTGTCCTATTGAGAAGAATCAGATTATGTGTTAGTGATGTTGGCATCTCTTCTAGTCTGATTGAAGTTAGAATAACTTCAGACATTTTTATTATGCCTTTTACCACATTTTTGTGTTAAGTACTCCCTCCAGTCACAAAATCTTGTCGTTGCGGACAAGATTTGGTCTAACTTGAAAACTACAAACATCAATAACTATTACATTGTTTAGTTTGGACACGCGTGATTTATATGTGTATATTTGTATTCAAAATACTTGCAAAACCTCTTATTTTGAGGATTTTAAGAATATATGCATGGAAGACCATTCAAAGTCAAATGTGTCAGGTAATTTTGACTGGAGGTAGCACTTAGGTAGCTTGGATACAAGGTCCACTGCTCAGTTAGTTTGCTTATGTTGCCATCAAAATCTCAGAACTTCATATGCTTTTATTTTTAGAATAGATGAAGCACATGCTTCTCTGGTGAATTTTTTAATACCTTTATTAATGTCAAGAAACAGGCTGATATACTAGGACAGCACATTGAATGAGAGAGCATCAATTTCATAGTTTTTCTGCATTCACTTTCTATTGGTGCTTTTTTTTTTTTTATTTGTGTCTTCGAAGTTCATCTGCCTACTCTCCTGTTATTTATTGCTGTACAAACACTAAATAATCATTGGTTACAGATTCCTGTTTCTTACAGAAAACATGTACTTGCAGGCCCCCTCCAATAATTTATGACGCAAATGAAGTTAAACAGTGGGTAGAGGCACGAAAGAAGAACTACCCTACAAGTGTCAACGTAAATAAGGTCCATGCTTGTACCGTCCTTTTACTAGGCCTGACCAACTTCATGTCTGCAGAAAGGAACATTTACTGACCTGGTGCTTATATGTTTCAAAATGCAGAAGTTGTCTGCGATAGATAATGAAAACAAGGACAAAGATGCCGAGCTACGACGTCAGGTTGTCCTATATTTGTTACTATGAATTTTATGATCTTGTACCTTCTCATTTTTAAAGGAAAATGGAATTGGTTTGGCTTTAAATGATTTCTAATTACTCCCTCCAGTCACAAATAAGTGATGCTTTGGGTGAAGTCAACCATTCCAGAATCCCTTGCATAAAATTTCTTTTGTGTTAAGAGTTTGGATATTCGAAAATGATATGGGTGGATTTGTCTTGAAATGTTTCTTAAATTATTTTGTAACAAAGGGTACTAGTCAAAGTTGTTTTTGAAGACTGTCTCAATGTCCAAAATGTCACTTATTTGCGACTCGAGGGAGTAGAAGTGCTGTCCACAGCATTCAAGTAGTGGGCACATAATTGTTGATGATATGATTCTATTGTTTCAATCTGGAAATGTATATTGGTCTGGCTCTTAGATGCTACTGTTTTATTTGGTGCAGGAACTGAAGGCAGTCCTAGCAAAGCAGCAAGAACTGGGTTTTGAACTACCTGAGCTACCACCTGGGTATTTATCAGAAACTGGGGATCAGTGCATTGAAAATAAAAATAATAGGAAAACTCAATGCAGAGATTCTCATTTTGGAAATCGTTTCAATAATAACAAAAGACCAAGGTATGAGCGTGGACGTGGAGGGTTTCAGTCTAAAAGATCTAAGGTATGGAACCGTACTCATCGCGTCGATGATGCAACGGCCAAGAGCAGAGAACCAAGCCTCCTGCAGAAACTTCTTAGTTCTGATATCAAGAGGGATAGGCGTAGACTTCTCCACGTGTTCAGATTCATGACCTTGAACAATTTCTTTAAGGACGGGCATGATAAGCCCCTACAGTTTCCTAGCGTTAAGGTGAATCAGATTGAAATAGGAAGTAATGTTAGCCCAGGCGACTTGGAGAATGCCGAGATGGCCAACAACAACATCCTTGGTGTAAACGAAAATGGTGATTGGAAAGAGTTGAGCCCGATTGATGAAGAAGAGGCCGATAGTGCCAACCACAATGATGAAGACGACGATGGTGTCAGTGCTGACAGCAGCATTGAGGACGGGGCCGAGGAGGATGCGTACGAAGAACAGTTTAGTGAGCCTGAAGATGATACCAGAGTCTGAAAATTTTACTGAACCGGGTATCCAAATTAAAAAGACAAAGCGCCTCTCCTTGTGTAAAGTTGACTTCTGCACAAGCTCTTCGCATATTCTAGGAGAGGTCTGGTGTTTAAAGAAACTTTTGTTGTAGTTGAATTGTTATGTTATCTCCGGGAATATATATAATTATATACAGCAGCATGCTCTCTGTAATGCTCACGCTGGCCTTGTTCCTCGCAGGACGCAGTCTCGCACATTTGCACTCATTCTGCGCAACAAAGCCATGGCGCGAGTCGTGTGAGTCGTGGCTAGGAAATTTGAAACAGTGAAGTTTGCTTGTCAATAAAAAAATTCAGATTCCTCGCACATTTGAATCGAATTCAGTTTGCTCTTCATCACATCTTTAAGACCAAATGGATTTGAACAGACAGAACATCTTCAGGATAAAAAGGCCACTGAAACTGCTCGACAACCATCCATGTAGAAATCTAGGCTTGTTCACAGGACACAGCTCAGCAATAGGTCTGAAACAAAATTGAACTCATCTTATGCTAAGCCCTGACTGACATAATATCAAATCTAAATAAACGGATTCAGAAGAGTAGTTATCATCAATCTTTGCTTTGCTGCTCCAAAATGCAACGTGGCGCGCGCGCACACACACACACAAGCGTGATCAGAGGCTTCAGAGCCGTATTGTTGGCTCAACGGCGGACGCCAATGGCGGTGTGGCATGGTGTAGACATGCCAATGCCATGCTGATGCTGATCTGGGGCGCTTTTACTCCGTCTTCACCCTCTCCAGGACGGCGCTTGAATGCCGGCAGATCGATCGAGGAGCCGAGATTTCTCACCCGGTCGTGGCCTCAACTGATTTTCAGAGCACACTAAAGGCGACGCGCACTTGGATATACACATCGCTGTGCGCAAGCAAGCAGCCATGCCTGGCGTGTGGACTCCGGTCTCTGGACTGGGTCCGCCGCGCGCATTGATGCGGCATTCAAGTCGTGTCTGCACGCACGCACATGGCACCGGCGCCGGTTCCGGTTTCCCAGCTCGCGCTTGCCGGCTGCCGCTCGCAGCATGGTGGGTGCGCCACGGCCTACAGTGGCAGCCGCGCATTCATATCCGCATTCATTCGCGCGCAGGGGCAGCCGCCGCCCGCCGGGTGGCTTTGGCCAGCGACCGACCGGCGAGCGGCGGCTTGCACAGTTGCACTACACTGGCAGATGGAGATGCATGAGATGGAGATGGGCCTGGACCGATCGCGATCGCGGATCGCGGGGGACCCGGCCGCCCGGCCCGGGCAGTTTTGCTGGTTCTCACCGGCAAGGCAACGTTTCTTGATGCGCAGAAAATCGCGGCAGCCAGGCACACTTGGGTTGGAGGGAGTGGCAGTGGTGAGTAGTGACACGTACGTACCAGTTGCTTCGGTTAGCTAAAGACACGCTGCAAGCCTGCAACTACCTCGCCACAAACGGCAGGCAGCTCGACCAGGCCCGGCCCTGCCTAGTTCGGTACACGCTTTCACCCCGGCCTGCCACGAATCCGGCATACTCACAGCATATATAGCTAAGCACAGGCAGCTGCATAGTATACAGGACGGAGTCACTTGTCAGCAAAGCGCCAGAAACGCAAGCACAAGCAGCACATAGCACTAGCAGTAGAAAAGCATGGCAATGCTGCCGCGGCCTACGATGCTTGTTGCGGCGGTGGCCGTGGCGGCGCTGGCGTTCGGGATGACGGCGTCGGCGCAGGCTCCGGCCGCCGCCCCTGGCCCGGCGCCCGGGATCAGCGAGGAGTGCTTCAACGCGGTGCTCAACATGTCGGACTGCCTGACGTACGTGACGGCCGGGAGCAAGGCGCGGCACCCGGACACGCCCTGCTGCCCGGAGCTGGCCGGGCTGCTCGAGTCCCACCCCGTCTGCCTCTGCCAGCTGCTCGCCGGCGGCGCCGAGTCCTACGGCGTCAGCGTCGACTACAAGCGCGCGCTCGCGCTCCCGGGGATCTGCCGCCTCACCGCGCCGCCCGTCACCGCATGCGCAGGTACCTACGCCAAGTTGCTCTAGTAGTAGCTAATTGTTCAGATAAATCTCACTTAACTAAGACCATGGCTTGATTATACAGTAAGTAGTAAAATACTTCCTCTGTCTCGTCTATGAAAGGATCGATTTCTAGAATTTAAATTTGACCAACTTTATAGAAAATACTACTACCTCCGATTGATTATACTCCTAGAATCCGTGCCAGTCAAATTTTTTTAACTTTGATCAACTTTATAGAAAAAATTATCAATATCTATGACATAAAATATATATCTTATGAAAATACATTGTATGATAAATCTAATGGTACTAATTTGGTACCATATATCTTAGTATTTTTTCTAGAAATTTGGTCAAAGTTTAAAAAGTTTGACTTAAGACAACTCTAGAAGTTGCAGTATTGAGGGACAGAGGGAGTATCAACATCTATTATGTAAAATGAACATATTTCAGCTATGAACTGGAGTATTTTGTATCTGCTGCAGCTTTCGGAGTCCCTGTCCCCGCGGGATTGGTGCCTACTGCCGCGCCCGTATCAGGCCTCTCTCCTTCTAGCGGCCCAGAAGTGCCCGGTAAGTGGTGGTAATCCTTTGCTTGCTTTGATGACTCTCTCACTCCTTTGCTAGCTCATACTACAGTCATGCACATACTCCTATCTTTGTTAAACAAGTTCTGTAGGATTAAAGCATTGAAAGCGCTGGCACTGAAATAGGTCTCGAAACCAACATATGTGCGACAAAAATGTGGAAAAGCGAAAAAACAGACCATATTTCTGCCTGACAAATCCATAGATCCCCCTTGTTGACCTTGAGCAGGCTAGCTATTACAGAGAAGTGAACAGAGAGAAATTAGTACTAACTAAATATCCATCAGTGACAGCTCTTAATTAGTTTCTGCGCTCTTGATGTTAACAGATGCTCTGTAGAGGTGTCATTGTGCTGTTAGGTTTACTCAGCAGTTGTCATTCTGTCACGCTCACACATGCATTCTTAGAAGAATCTTAGATTGACTACTCTACTTGATCTGATAACTTTGCCTCCGATCGATCATATATCGCTGCTGTGTTGTGCAGCCAACACGCCGGCCGGGTCGGCAGCCAAATCCTCGAGCCACGCCCTGGGACCCGTCACCGCCGGCGGCGTCATCGCCCTCGCCATCACGGCCGCCGGGATTATGTTCTAGAGCATGCATCGATCGGAGTTTGCCAATCGTCTTATTAGACTTGTGATTTCTTGTTCATTCTTCTCACAACGACACACATGTTTGTGCATTATTATGATACTTTATTTACGTACTACGTACAAACAACTATTTCAAGGCATGACATTCTTCCGGATTTGTTTCTTTGTAATAATTCCTTGGGCGTGTACTGTAATTTGCTAGAGCTCGTGAGCCACGCTATGTACTAGTACTACTGTGCGTAGCATCGTCGCTGTCGTCCTGTGTTGGTCTCTGCCTCAGGTCACAGGTCACGATCCACGGCGCGGCACTGGCAATGACAAGGTAGCAAATGCTGTGCAGTAGTGCAGTAGTACTAATAGCAAACAGTAGCGGCGCCGGGCCGCCGGCGATGAATTGGCACCGGCGGTGATTGAATGATTCGAGAGGGAGGCTTGGCGAGATGAGGTGTCGAGAGACGTGTGGTGTGGCCGTGTGGGCCAATGCAAAGCCGGTCGGCAGGCGCGGCCGTTAATTGTAGGCAGCGACGACACTCCGGCCCCGGTGGTCTTCCATCTTGAGCGTTGGCTGTTGGAACATCAATGAGGAGATTCCCCTCAATTCAATTCCAATCCCGATCCTCAACTGTCTGTGTCCTCGCGTGTAGTGTAGCCGTGTAGGGACTGATTCCAGGTGCAGGTTCACGGACTTGGTGGTCTTGGTTGGGTTTGGCCGTTTGGGTATGCCGTTAGTTGCTGTCCATCCCGCGTCGGCTTGGACGAGACGAATTCGTGCGTACACCAACTCACGGGCTCGGTAAAGGCACGGCGAGATGGGGGGCGTGGAAGTGCGCCGGCCCGGATCTGCGGCGTAGCGTGTAGTAGGGCAGGTGAACGAACGTGCCTGCTAGTGCTCGGCCATCGGCATCAGGGAGAACGGAGAGAAGGCGCGCAGGCCGTTGATCGGTTTGGTTCCCCGCCACACCGCGGAGCTGCGCGCCAGCACGCCGGGCATTCCATCCACAGCTGCCGCCTGCCGATGCGGCACGGCTACGGACCACGTCCGCCTCTGCCACAGCCCGACGACAGCCGTCTGTTCCCCGGCAGATTTTTACATGTGTTTGCCGCCACACGGTCGGTCGAGCACGTTGTTATGTGACACAGTACGAAGCGGAGTATGGGAAAGAAGGTGTCGCTGGATCCATGTAGGTGATTCAAATATAATTTCCGGAAAAAAAAAGGAGAGAATCGAATAAAGCATAGATGATCATCGATCTCTCTCTTTTTAGTTACGGGACGGGATAAAAAATGGTGACCAGCTCCTAAAATGAACTGGTTCCAAAGGTTATCCTACAACTGAAAGTCCAATCGATACAGTTAAACCGATGAAGACAAAGTGCCCCAAAACAGAGTTAGTAATTGATTAGTTTATGTATCCTATGACAGAAGCAGCATCTCCGAAAAAAAAAAAAAAAAAAAAAACAAAGAAACATCGGCCTTTGCCTATCCTGCTCTAGTAATAAAAAGAAAAAAAAAAAATTCCTGCTTTCCTCAAAGAAAAAAATGTTCTGTCTCAGTTGCAACCTCCAGCTAAGCTGAAGAAATCACAACAGACCTTACAAAAGGGCCCCAGACAGAATTTTGCAAAACACTACATGTTAGATGTTCTGGTTCTTCAAAAAAAGGAAAACAATTTCCCAGTCCTCGAAAGCACGTGAAATGAAACCTATGCTAGGATGAGGGAGGACATTGGTTGTGGTTTACCCCTTCATCCATATCGGCGTCCTTTGTGGCGCTTCTCCTTTTTCTTTTGGGGGTATACTGGCGTAAGCTATTCTAATCATGCTCACATAGAGCTCACGTTCCGTGCTGTGCCTGCCAAATGGAATGAACAGCATAGGATATTAACAATAATCATTGCCTTCTACATATGTGTTTTCTTATCCTGTCTAACAGAACAAAAAAGTGAGAAGAATAATAATGCAAGCACTAGGTATAACATTACCTTTACCCTTGCCCGAGGGTAAGAGCTCTTCAGCGCCAATTCTCATGTCAGCATTTGATGAGCGCCTCTTCGTCGTCTTGTTTAGTACCTCGACCTCAACAACGAAGGTTCCGCAAACAGGGCGGTGATCCGAAAATCTAGACTCCCCACGGTAGTAGGATAATTGCAAAATTCCATCTCCACGCCACAATATTCTATCACACCTGAGAAAGTTCAACTACTTCAGAGGGATGAGATGCAATAAATAAGTTAACTAAATGATGGTTCAGAAGTACAGTGTTTTCATAGCACAACACTGGAAAGAAAACACAGCCAAACCGCATCGTAAACTGAAAAAAGTGTAGGAACGGATATCAGTTGGAGCATAGAAAGTTTATCCTAAACAAATTAGCTTATACAATATGAGAACTGCAGGATGTGTTCATTGTATTATCGAAATATTAGTATAATGTAAGAATGTCTCAGTTCTTCTATGTTTCCTTTGACACTTGGAGACTTGGAGTAAAAAGAAATGAAGATGGTATGAGGTAATTCTGTAACAGAAACTATATTTAAAGGTGGTGCATACCACGCAGGGGTTCTTCTCTTTTTCTTTGATGTTGCAGTCTCACCAGCATAAGCATCTGAATTAAAGGAGTACTTATATGTTGGAGCAAAATATATCTTCCCCTCATTCCAACCCTTAAATACTCGCCCAGCATCCCGTTCAATTTTAAGCTGAAGCAAAATACACACAACATAAGGCGATGTAATGACATAAAAATTTATTGGGGAGGGATGAACTATCAAAAGATTTATTGGAACTTCCAGCATAAAGCGGTAGCATCTTCAACAAACAAATTATTTAATCTTCCTATCTTCTTTCAGTGAACAATTATTAACCTATCTCTTTAAATGAGACATATTTAGAACTCCTGAAAGAAAAATTACCCTCCAACTCTGGTGTTCACCAAAGAATCAAATGCAGACCCAAAGCAGTCCTACAGATGCCCCGACCCCACCAACCAAGCACAGGCACGATCCTGACAAGACAGAAAAGTTACCTGATCCTTTTCAAAAAGTGCATCCCAGTCATTTTCCATTAAAAGCTTCTTGGTGTCTGCATAGCTCAGTGCAATACGGTAGTTCAGGTCACCAAGCCATATCACCTTACTGAAACCAACATTGCATAAATTAGTAGGAAAAATATGTTGAAAAGGAACATATATTCACAATGTTAAACATGGCACATCATTCTTACTCATGATCAAGTATTTTCTCCGGGATTTTTCTTCCAGCTCTTCTACAAATCCTCGAAAACATTGTGAGCCTCAGTATCTCTAGAACATCCGAGTTCCTCCTGAATTCGTCTCCTTCTTTTTGACCTGAAGCCAAATGGCTGCAGACGAAACAAAAGCTTGTCTGGTGCAGTGTCATGCTTATTGATATACATCCCTGCAGTAGAAGTACATTCAGGAATAGATAGAATAATTACATCCAGGATAAATTTGATATGGTTCTGTCCTGACCTTGTTTCCAAGACAACCCAGAATCCCACGTCCTATGCAAGACTTCCTTAGATGCCCAATATGCTGCACTAGTTCTTTCTTCACCCACACAGTAACAAAAATGCCAACCATTTGTTTGCATGCTATGAGATTATATTTTAGTTGATCCCTAGTGGCAGGATCAGAAGTAATTCCATCGACCACAGAGCCATCAGAGTCCCTTGATTTCTCTTTATCTTTCCCTTTCTCATTTTCATCCTCTCCAGAGGAATCAGTCTCATCTGCATATGCTTTTTGACATCCAAAGCAAGCATCCCTGTAGGATTTTTTGGTCATTTCTACCGGGCAATTGCAGGCCTTAAGTTGTTTTCTACGGACTGGCATGAATGATTTGCTAATGGCTTTTAGCAAGGACTTCTGGAAGATTGTGGCACCAGTTGCTGTTTTTGATAGGTCAGAGAATGATGTGTCGAGGCTTGATGAAGCTCGAGAGGAAGAAGAATCAACAGAGGGAGATGGTTCATGCTGAAAGACGTTGGCA
The DNA here is from genome assembly GCA_015844335.1 of Chrysopogon serrulatus. Classification (NCBI taxonomy): domain Eukaryota; kingdom Viridiplantae; phylum Streptophyta; class Magnoliopsida; order Poales; family Poaceae; genus Chrysopogon; species Chrysopogon serrulatus. The sequence goes on from JADLZL010005360.1 coordinate 19,190, forward strand.
TCAATGTCAGCTGGTCGATTTAGTGACTGGTTTATAAGAACAAGCCATCTAGCAGCTGGTTCGTTGTCTTCTATCACAAGCACATTACCAGCATTGAGAGGAACAATTTCCTGAAAACTGTTGAAATGTTAAACAAACAAAAGTAATTACACAAAGGCTTGCACCAAACTTAAAAGTTCCATTAAAATATTCTAGAAAGAAGATATACTTCACTGTGCTTCAAATAGATAAATGTTAACGCAACAGCATTGCATGATACCACACTAACATGGAGGAATCAAGTAAAACTTCACAAATTTACCATTTTCATCTGTGTATTAGTACTAATATGTGAGACAAATCTAGAATCAAGTAAACATGAAAGCACAAAACATCAGAGATAGAGCCAATGACATTAGAAGGGATTTTTACAGGTACTAAAAAAATCAACAAAAGACCTACCCTAAAACATAAATATCTGAATTGTCATCAGAGGGAAGAAAATCATCCAGGTTCAGTGCAGCAGTAGGTGCTTTTCCTCCAACATTCCAGGTGGCAACAAATATTCTGCAGAATGACGGCAGAGAGTGAACAATTTGACCTAGTTAGCATAAGACAGTCTCAAGGATGGTAGTTTATGAAATATAGACATTATACCTGATGGGTTCAGTTGTAGTGTTATTAGAAGACTGGGCAAGGAAATGGCTGAAGCGCATGCTCTTAACTTCTGGTCCATTTAGTTCAAAACAACATAAGAAGCCAATCAAAACCACCGAAACTATAATTTGGGAAATCAGGAAAAGGCACTGTACTTTGCAGACTAGAGTACCTGAAAGAGTTCTCAAAGGGGATGATGATGATGCCTTAGAAGAACTTGGTGCAAGCTTAGCTGGTGTTATATGTGAGCACCCAGAAATGTTAGTAGCTGGTTGCATGGTCTTAGGAAGAACTAGAGATTCTTTTTAAGAGAATTGTTAGCACTTAACAGCAGAAGGATTTTGACTTCAATTCTCAGGGTGGGGTTGTGTGTGTGTGTGTGTGGGGGGGGGGGGGGGGATGATAAAAAATATTGCAACATGTTAATTACAGGAGCTAACGACAACAGGGAGTGTAGTTGTTGGCAAGGATGTCTTCAAGTGGATGGTTGCAACTAAGAGATGAATAAACATTACATGATTTCAAGGCAATTGTGGTGATGCAATTTTATTGTGATAGAATATTGTGGAACTGGGGACAGATTCTTGGGTTCAATTGCAAAGTATCAAAACAGCCAATGTCTCTCAGCACCATAATTTCAGCCCCTCTTCAGGGGTCCAAATTGGGAGTGTTAAGGTCAATTAAGTCAGCATTCCATGAGTCTTTTTATGTTTGGAGTGACAGGCGATAATTACCAGAAAGTCTATTCACAAAACAGGCACAATTAAAAAAGGACTAAAATTCAGGTGTCATTCCTTGTGCTGGTCTTCTAGATAGAACTTTGGAAAATGAGAATGTGAACCAACCAGCATGACGGCTTGGATTGTTTGTGCTCTTAGCAGCTTTCTTCTCCTTTGCTGTGAAAAGTTTTGGGCCGCAACACTGGAATACAAGTAAAAAGAATTAAGTTGAGTTTCGTTTCTGCATAATGCAATTGTAGTAATGCAAGTCACAGCAATATCACCTTTGTTTTCTCCTTGCCAGTGGACGCCATTACTCAATGAACCCAGTCGAACGTTTCCTTTGTGATATTTAAGCTTGATGAACACCGAGTGCGATGTAATTAATATTCTGCCACCAGTTTATATACTTATTAAAGAGCACATAAGATTAAATCAGAGAGCACGCAAGAAAACACTTAATGAAATGCAATGACGGATGAGTTTTTCTTGAACTCTAAAAACGGATTTTTTTTTAAAAAAAAACAAAAGGGTCATAAAATGCAACAAATTGTAGCAAATCACATTCACGAAAACCGCCTGTGTGTGATTATTCAAAAAAGATCAACTCGGTGTGCCTGCGACAGAGGAGAATCACACAAACAAAACGCTGCAGCTTTGCAACCGGAAACCTTTCAACGCCTTCCATGAAAACGCACCAATATGCAATCTCTGAATTCTCCCCTTGGAAAAACCCATACATAAGAAACGCACAATGCCACATCAATGGCATACCCACCTAAGCCTGCAGGAACCTTTCAACCTCCAAATGTTTCCTCTTTTCAGGATTCGAAAACCGGCAACCAAGAAGCCGGCGGCCACAGCCAAGAGCGCTCACCAATCACCGGTCCTGCCTGCACGGCCGTGACCACCACCGCCGCCGCCGCCGCCGCCAGTCCTACCACCGGGAAAGAAAACCAACTCCACGAGCAGACGCCGGGCCGCGGCCCCTGGAATCCGGCAAGGGGTCGGGGGAGGCCGGGGAATGCATGGCCATCGGGGGCCCTCCTCCTTGCGTGGATTCTTTAAACCGCGGGAGGGCACAACTGTCGCACGGAGGAGAATAGTTTAAGGAAGGAACGGAACGCCCCCCGCTGGAACGGCTGGCGGCATTCGATCCGCATCTGCATGCCGGGGCGCCGGCTGGTCGAGTTGACCGGGGCGGCGGGCGAGTTAGAGGGCGCACGTGCTGTGGCTGTGCATACGGGTAGCGGGGAGGGGACGAGGGGAAGCCGAGTGTGGTGGGGAGAAAGTGGGGGACGAGTAGGACCGCACGGACGAGACAAGACGACGCTGTCAGCGACGCGAATTCTCGCCGGATTCGGACGTGATCCCGGTTCTGCGGCACGGCACGGCCTTTGTGTGTGTGGAGGCATCGGCATCGGCATCGTGTGCTTGCGTTGCGTACTTGCCCCGGCAGGCCGGCGGCACACGCCTGTTTTTTGTTGCAAAAGACGAAGCGGGGATTCGCTCGTTCGCCTCCTGGTCTGTTGCGTCTGTCCCTCCCTGATGCTGACACGCAGTACTCCTACAGTGGAGTGTTCTGATTCTTGGGACGCGTCACGCGTGCACCTCTCTGCTGTCTCTGTTTGCCCAGCACACCCCGCTGCTGCGTCCCGAGCCCCGCATGCGCCTGCTCAAACCGAAGGAAGCCGCCACACTCCCGCGCGAGGCGCTCGAGGCCCACATCGTGTCGCTGCTGCGCCGATGCCGGGGCCTCCTGGCGCTCCGCAGCGCGCACGCGCACCTCACACGGCTCCGCCTCCCGCGCCTCACCGCCGCCTTCGCGCTCTCCAAGCTCCTCGGCTCCTGCGCCTCGGCGCCCGCGACAACAGCGGCGTCCTCCTCCTACTCCTACGCCCGCAGCCTGTTCGACCAAATCCCCGACCCGACCGCCTTCTGCTACAACTCCCTCATCCGCGCGCTCCCCGCCCCCGCCCCGGCGCTGGCCGTCTACCGACGCATGCTGCGGGCGGGGTCCCCGCGCCCCAACACCTTCACGCTCGCGTTCGCGCTCAAGGCGTGCGCGGCCGTGCCGCTGGCTCCAGGCGAGGGGCGGCAGCTGCACGCGCAGGCGTTCCGCCAGGGGCTAGAGGCCAGCGCCTACGTGCAGACCGGGCTGCTCAACCTCTACGCGAGGTGCGAGCAGGTTGCGCTTGCGAGGACGGTGTTTGATGGCATGGCCGGGGACAGGAGTCTGGTGGCTTGGAGCGCGATGATCGGTGGATACTCGAGGGTGGGGATGGTGAACGAAGCGCTGGGGCTGTTCCGGGAGATGCAGGCGGTCGGGGTGGAGCCGGATGAGGTCACCATGGTCAGTGTGATATCTGCGTGCGCCAAGGCAGGGGCACTTGATTTGGGGAAGTGGGTGCATGCTTATGTCGATAGGAAAGGTATCACTGTCGATCTGGAGCTGAGCACCGCTTTGATCGATATGTATGCGAAGTGCGGGTTGATAGAGCGGGCGAGAGGAGTGTTTGATGCGATGGTGGAGAAGGATACGAAGGCATGGAGCGCAATGATAGTAGGATTTGCGATTCATGGCCTTGTAGAGGATGCCTTGGGACTTTTCTCAAGAATGCTAGAGCTCAAGGTAAGAATGCTGCACTGATATGTATCTTCAGATTGATTAGGTACTTGCTGATTTTGTTGGTTAGGTGATATCAGAGTCATACGCATTTACTTGTATATGTAGTTCAATATAATTGGCCAGCAATAGAATCTACGTAGTTTATACTGAAGTATGCTTTTATTTTGTAGCTTACATTCTCAACATGCTTCTCCAAAGAAAGCACTGATAGTCCATATATTCAACCTAGTTTCCAACCTTTTTTAGGATTTCATATATTGCCTTCACATACCACAACGTGACCATTATAATTCTCATGTCAAACATATGTTCTTGTGTGTATATTCTAGGTGAGGCCTAACAATGTCACCTTTATCGGTGTGCTGTCAGCCTGTGCTCATAGTGGGTTAGTAGATGATGGGCGACGGTATTGGTCTACTATGCAAACTTTGGGAATCAAACCTTCAATGGAGAATTATGGGTGCATGGTTGACCTCCTGTGTCGATCTGGCCTTCTGGATGATGCTTACTCCTTTGTTATTGGTATGCCTATCTCACCAAATTCAATAATCTGGAGGACTCTTCTTGTGGCTTGTAAAAACTCAAACAGGATTGACATAGTGGAATCAGCATCAAAGAGGCTCCTTGAATTAGAACCTCACAATCCAGAGAACTATGTTCTGCTCTCCAACTTGTATGCATCGAGCTCCCACTGGGACAGAGTGAGCTATTTGAGGAAGAAGATGAAAGACAACAATGTTACTGCTGTTGCTGGATGTAGTTCAATTGAAATAAACGGCTGCTTGCATGAGTTTGTGGTGAGTGATGATTCACACCCTGAAATCAAGGAAATAAGACTGGTCCTGAGAGAAATAGCGGACCGGGTGCGACGAGCTGGCCACAAACCTTGGACTGCAGCCGTTCTGCATGACGTTGGTGAAGAGGAAAAGGAAGTTGCTCTTTGTGAACATAGTGAAAGGCTAGCCATCGCATATGGATTGCTAAAGACAAAAGCCCCTCATGTCATTAGAGTGGTGAAAAACTTGAGATTTTGCCTTGATTGCCATGAAGTGGCAAAAATAATAAGCAAGTCATACAACCGAGAAATCATCGTTAGAGATCGTGTTCGTTTCCACAAATTTATTGGAGGAAGTTGTTCTTGTAAGGACTTTTGGTGATACTTTTCTTTTCTTATTAATATACTACTAGTAAACATATACGTGTGTTGCGATGGAACATTCAGGTTGTTCCATGGTTACCTAGATGGTTTATGGCACACGGAGATTTATTCGCTGATTGGGTCGTCCGTTTCAATCCGTCTATGAATCAAACTCTGCATTGTTTCGTCTAGGAATCGAACTCCTTGACATACCTGGACCAGTGCTGCTCTAACTCTATCGTTATTATAGTAGCGAAGTAATTCGTCTGTTCGTCTTTATTTAATCTATACTAGTTCCAATATGTATTTATGATGAGTCATGAGTCATTCAGTGACCGTAAAAAAATGTACAGGATTATTACAGATACATAACAACTCAGTTCACAAAGTTTTCTTCATATAATCTCACTGCATTTTCAGGATTTCCTATTCTTTGCTGGAATTTTGAATACTCACTCCACTACAAAATTTAAGTTGTTTTATATAATCAAGTTTGTAAAAGAGTGTACAGATAACTAAAACTTCAAGATGATTTCATTAAATTAATCCACCATGAAATGTCTCGAAAGTGCATGGTACTTGAAGACAAAACTAATTAAAAAGAATTAAATTTTGGAACCGATGAGTATATTTTCTAATGGATGGACTTTATTTGTCGAGTTGGATTCATATACGATCCGTCGTCGCGCTGTGCCCGGGCACACATTATACACATGCGCTTCGTGGTGTACTCAAACTCGGACACATATATAGGCCGGACCAAAGCAGCAAGGCACCATCCGTCTTCAGAAACCCGACAGCGATAGATGTCTGAATCTACGTCGTGGGCGCCCGGCGTCGTCCCGGCTGCTTATTACAATCAGGATTACCTGAGCGTCCCCGGCGTCGTCGCGGCTGCCGCTTACAATGAGGAACACCTGGACGCCCCCGGCGTCCGGTTCGTCCCGACGGACCACGAGCTGATCGTCGACTACCTCGGGCGGAAACTGCGCGGCGAGTCGCTCCCCACCGACATCGTGCACGAGGGCCACGACGCCTATGCCGAGCATCCCAAGAAGCTGGGTGAGTCGAGTCGCCGACACGTTCGGCTTGACGCAGCCAATCTTTGCAGAGGTCGTCTCTCTTCTCGCTCTCACCTTCGTCCTCTCTTGCAGTGCAGAGGCTGGGGGAAGGCATCGAGGGCTCCTGGTACCTGTTCTCGCCGCGGATGCGCAAGTACGCCGGCGGGATGCGGCCGAAGCGTAACATGGGCGACGACGAGGGGCACTGGAAGGCGACGGCAGGTGCCAAGTCGATCCTCGGCGGCACCGACGGCAAGGAGGTGATAGGGACAGTGCGCGGGCTCACGTTCCAGGAGGACACCTACGAGTTGGGCAGCAACGGGAGGCGCAGGCGGGTGAAGAAGCCGGCGTCCAAGCCCTCCAAGTGGAAGATGCTGGAATTCGTCTGCAGCAACTCCTGCAGGGCCCCCGGCAACGATACCGCGCTCGACCCCATGCTGGTTGGTGATCCCTGATCTGATCATGCCACAACTATAATGCGTACAGTATTGCTGACATGCTTTTGCCTTGTGTCTTGCACATGTTTTTTCTTTTTTTGCCTTGTCTTGCACCGCCAGTTGAACCACTGCGTGCTGTGCAAGATTACAGACAGGTCGCTGGCTGTGGAAGGCGACGAGGAGCAACCGACGTCTGACGGTGGCAGCGGCGGCGGCAGCGAGCCATACGAGAAGCATCTCCCAGAGCAGCAGCAGGAGGAGGAGGAAGGCGGTGGAGGCGCCGGGACACTGGCAGGCCAGGGCCAGCAGCAGCAAGGGCCGTCTGGCGGTGGCGCCGCGTCACATGGCAACCAGCAACCAGCGCCGGCCGAAGCTCCGCTGCTCGACTGTGGCGTCGACCTTGGCGATATTTTAGGCGGAGATGCGTTTAACTGGTTCGCCAACGCTAACAGCATGTTGCCAAGTATGTTCGACTAGGAAGATGCACAGACTGCAGCTGGGCAGCAGCAAGCATCATCCGGCTGTGGTGCCGGGTAAGCGAGCGAACGAGCAGCAAAAACCACCTGGAAAGCTTTCGCTGTGACAATCGGAAGACTACATGGCTTTATTTTGTTCTTTTTGATTGAGGACACATTTTGCCATGACGATTTGCTGGGGTTTTAGCTTTTTCATGTTCAACTAACTGCGCTCTTGTTATACTGTCATGCTGTTCCATGCATTTCGAGGCTCATTTGCCGTTGAACTGGATTGGGATGGATGTCAAAGGGCAATACGTGCCCAGACACGTTTACGAAAACAGAGTCGAAGAGCGGTTGGCCGTTGGGAGAGCCCATAGTCCTAAATCAATATAACATTTGCAACGCTGACTATAGATAGACGTGTAGTCCTAATCCTGCGTCATCATAAAATTTGCAACTCTTGATAATCATACTGTTGCAATAGGCAGAATGTACCGTTTGGCACCATGTGTCCTCATCATCATTTAACTGAAATCAGTCCCAGCAATGTAGGAGTGAATGTGCAAATAATACAACATGACCCCAGATGGAACAATACCAAACACATGAAATAGATAAAAGAATTACACGATTCAGTGAGGAAATAATAATAACGGAAATTCAAACATACAAGCACTTTGCCGGGCAATTCTTGAAAACGTGATCTCTGAAGTTTCAGACATGGGCGAAACAAACATGATAACAAACAACATAATTAGCAACAAAGACTTCCAGGTGAGCTTCCGTATAGCAGATTATCAAGAAGCCAGTTGGTTTTGGCTCCAAAAGGAAAACATGCCCTTGTACCTTGCAGGAGAAAACTGGCGTGACAGCAAGGCAAATGGCTTCTCTTTGCCGCAGCAGGTAGCACATTTGATTGGTTCCAGTGTCTTGAGTGCAGGAACCGTCTCTTGCTGTGCGGCATTTTCAGCTACCACCAATGGAGATACTTTGGCAAATTCAGGAACACATGTCACAGTTCTGCTGCTGCTGATCCCAACACCACTGTATGCGTTAGCGCTTCGATATAGAGAACCACTGGTAACAGTTCTGCTGCTGCTGGCACTACTGGTGCTGCGTGAAGAATGCTTCCTGTCCCTTTTGCTGCCACTGCCACTGCTGCTACTGAGCCTAGAATGCTTCTTGTCCTTTTTGCTGTCCTTTTTGCTTCCAGTGGTACCACGGCTACTGCTGCTGCTGCTCTTGGAGGACTTGTATTTGTAGTTGCCCTTTGTTGAACTCCTATGGTGCCCTCTCACAGTGTGAGAGTCAGAAGTAATAGGAGGGTCATATACATCAGGGGCCCAAGAAACGCTCAACTTTGTCATGATTCCCTCCTTCGCACGGGTTCCTTTCATTGCAGAAACTAACCTTGGAGTGCCCTGCATGGACATAATTTATATACATGTTAGCAAAACAAAATTGATCCATACATTCTTTTACATAATCAGCAGATAAATTATGGAGGTAACTACCCCATGAGATGCTACATGTTACTCATTCAGATAAACAAGGACAAATAAGGCTGCCAGCTATAATGAACTAAGAAATCATAATTGCAATAAGTAAGAACAATACCAAAAGCCATCAACTCCTACAAATATTAAGCTTCACAAAAATAGAATCACGCCATCAATTGGTCCAAAAAGATGTTCAGCCAAACAGGAGTACAAATAAAAGGAACCAAATTTCAAGTGTCCTTCAGTTATCAAAGGTGCTAAAACACATACAACAACTATACAGAATCAGCATCTATAATTAAGTCCCTAAATATTGTGAAAGCTATTGTGATTGAAAATAGTCATATAGCTACCAGTAACTAGGCATCAGAATAATATCGAGTCGAGCAAATATCTGACGGCAAAAATATGCAAAGAATGAAAGAATCCAACTTTAAAGTAAAGTAATTAGAAACCTACATTAATTGAAGGATTCCCAGCAACTGAATTGCTAACTGATGATTCCGTTGATACAGAGTCAACGTCCACTAAATCGTCAGTTGAATCAGATTCCAGAGAAAGAATTGGGTCATCGCTGACGTCGTCGTCAGAATCTTCATCCAGACCTGGCCCTTCATCATCATAGGCATGCATCACTTCGGTAAGAGCCATTCCAATTTCCTCAACCACCAAATCATCTTGCCCACAAGATATTACAGCTTCAGCATATTCATCTTCCCAGCAAGCACAACCATGCTCGCAACCAGGCTTTAAACAGGTGTTGTGGCAGAGACCTGAGCTGCTGCTAACACCTTCAGCACTGAAATCCACCGAGGGTTCGCCCATCCACAAGCTTGATCCCGAATTGCAGAGAGAAGTTTCTGTTGAAAAGGGGAATGGGCATAAGCAGTAAGCAATTTGTATGCAAATATAAAGGTTTCATAAGGGCTCTCGTGCAGTTACTGCATAGAGTTATGAAAAATATAATGCAGAAATAGGTGATTTCACAACCATATGCATCAACATATTTTTGCTGATATTTGAACCTTCAAGTATATTAGTTTTTTCAACCAACCGTATATTTTTGGGCATGACTATTTTTAAAATGCTTGGAATCAAGCAGCACTCTACGCCCTTGGATCAACACAAACAACCTAAAACACCTAAAATAGTAAGTAGTTGGATGTGAGGGACAAGGATAAACAGAGAAAAATAAGCTGGTTTCAAACACTTCTAAAAAATAGCCGAACTATTTCTAATTTTGTTTAATGATAGAGCTAGACCAGGCGAAAGTGTATATAACAAATTACGTACTGATAGGATTGCACATAGAAATGTTACCTACACAATGCTCTAAACGTCAAAATTCAGAACCCGTTTCCATGATTGCAACTAACCTATAATAATAAATGGTTCCATGGCAACAGCAGAGTGATTTCGATACCTCTTATCTTGTTGGTGGTAATAACCACGTCCAACACCTTGCTTCCTTTCGATCCTGCAGATCGAATCCGGACACCAAACTCCGACAACGAGAGAAGCCGCAAGGCCAAGGAAGCCTCGGATCGAGCACAACCAGATCGAGGGGCGTGGGCGACGGGGGGAACGCAAAGGTCAAAGACAATTACTACTACTACTACTAAAATTACTACTAAAACGATGCTTGAGGCGATGGGAACAGGGGAAGGAGGAGTCCCCGGAGGCGATGGCAGCGGCCGCTCGGAGGGTAGCGAATGCGGCGAGCACCGCAGGCATCGTATCCTCGCCGGGCGCCCGCAACGGTTTATGCCTCGAGATCCAACTCGGCTGATCCCGGCGACCAGAAGCGGTGACGGCGGCGAAGGGGAGGCGACGGCGACAGCGAGGGAATCCGGCTACCACGCTCCGCGCATGGACCGGATCACGGCTTCGCTTGGCTCAATTTGGCTCCGGAGGATGCGACGACGAAGGCGAAGAAGGATTGGGGGGAACCGGATCAGGGCGAGGCCGCGGCGAGGACAACGCGAGAGGCGAGGCTGGCTGTTGGTGCGGGGAGAGGCCGCGCTGGGGTGTCTCTTATACTGCTAATTTTCGCCCTCTGACATGTAGGTCCGGATCGTTGGGTCCCAGTACGCGGTGAGAGGGTACTGGGACCCGGAACCGGACAAACGGAGGTGGTTTTATAGGCGGGGTTTGGATTCTTTTTCTAAAAAGTTACTGGCGGCGTCTGGATGACAGGTAGGGCCAATCCGCGTGGTTCTCGGCGGCAAGAGAGACGTTCTTCGGGTCAAAGGCGCCCGCGGATGGCGGGAGGGTGCGGCACGGAAGGCTTTGTTTGCCACGTCGGACTTGGGAAAGAGGTGCCGGGCGTGGTTGGTTCTCCGACTCCTGGCCTCCTGGTCCAAGCAAACAAAACAGAACTGGTGCTGAGCTGCAATGCAACCACAGCATGGGGGGACACCGTTGTTCTGTTCTGCTGATCTTTCTCCCGTCCTGATCCGCAACAGAATTGACCATTCTTGCCTAATAAGGCCACATTCGCTTCCACTGGACTGACTGAATTTGTTATTTTAATTTATATGATAATTGAAACTATTCTAGTTAGGAATGGACTAATCTAATAGAAACGAACGAGGGGTTTTGTTTTGTTAGACTAAAACGGGTCTAGAAACCAATTCAGTTGATTAAAATTATACAAATTAGTAAAACACTTTGGCCAGAAATCATTTCAAGGTATCGTTTTAATACATCTTTCTTGTTGGGACCGGGAATTCATTCCCCTTCACTTCACCGTGAAGCTCTTGAGTGAGAAAACGAGAAAAACACGAACAGACGCTGAGGTGCACAGATCTATTTTGCCGATTCTGTCACTGTGCTTAACACCAGACTTTGACGTTTTGCACACATTCGCTGATGCATGAAAGATACATCAGGATAGAAACAAACAATTCACTCACCTATAATAAGGCGAAGAGCGTATCAAGCGAGACATGGATAAGTTCCTTTTGGTGTCAAGGAACGAAAATAAAGTGTCTGTCTTTATAAGGATGATGATAATAATATTACAAGTAAGTAGTTGCGTACAAGCTACTACTGCTAGTTTTCAAAGTCAAATCTGGCAAGCTTCAGCTCTACTACTAGCTTTCTAGCCCACAGCTTCGCGAAGGATAAGCGTACGCCAGACAGTTCCACGATAGAATAGTCGGCACCTTTCTGCTGCGGAATTATCTGGCCGGTGGACGGTGTACAACATCCGTGGACAGAGATTCTTTCAGCAATAGATGGAAACACCGGAGGTGCTTCCTGATCCTATCATAACAACACCTTCGTGCCTGGCAAAATGGCAAAGAAGAATTGCACATGCCAGCATAATAGCCTACACCATGCGTTCATGTGCACGCATGGACAGGGAGCCGAACTGCCGAAGGATGAAGGTCCATGTGCTATCCAATCTGTGAGCACAGCGCACCTGCTCCCAAGATAGATGTATTAGCGCCCGGTGCAATGCAGGTGTTGCCATCTGTGAAAAAACAGAAAAGCAAATAAGTTGATAATGCGCATTGAATTCCCATGTAAGAAATATTGTCCACGACTCCACGTTAGTACATTACCAGTTATATATTCTGACAATGACAATATTTGCCGATGTAAGTAATCAACAAATATGTGGACATGCATATGTACCCAAAAAAATAGCAAAATACAGGTCTCCTCCAGGCACAGTTACTCTTATTGTGAAAGCAAATGTGTCTAGTATATTCAATTAATCTAGAATACCTTTAGTCCCTTGAGAATCTGAAGGCAAACCATAGACTTATTTCAGTTTCTTCCTCTTTGCACGTGGTTCATTGACAATTCCACCTGTATAACTATCCTTCAGTGGGTGATACTTTGCTCGTTGCAATGCTTCCTCATAATCATTCAACTTGTGCTTCTCTTTGTTCTGATGATAACAACAAAACCACAATTATAGTAAGGCCAGCCTTTTTCTTCTCTGTCAATTGTGTTAAACCCGTGATCACATACATAAGCATTCTTATAAGTTGCTATTTGTTGCTTACAAACTTTCAGCTCCATGTTTAGATCACTAAGACGAGAATCAACGGGAACCGTGCATTGCTGAACCAACTGCTTCTGACGCCCACGAACAACTTGTGGTTGCCATACGTTTAATGCCACAGAAGCCCTCCTGCATATGCTTCAGAGAGTAAGAAATTGCACAATCAACATACACACTAATAATAAGAAATATGCAACCATGATAGTAATGAAAGAAAGGTGCAGAAGCCATTTTACATCAATGGTTGAAGATAGCGTAGACAAGGAATCGTGTACCAAGCAACATATTATCTCTAATGACATGCTTCAGGGCTGTGTTTGTCCTTTTATAAGGCAGGATTGTAGCAGTGTATTGCTAGGTAATGAAGCAACATCTAAACAGGACTCAGACTGGGGATGGAGGGTAGAAAACTAGAGATACCATTGTATGGACTTCTCAATTCAAATCCTGACTGGCTTAAGGCACCACCCTCCTCTCATCAAAGGATGGCCAAACTCCTAGCTAACTCAAATAGGAAACAGAAATAAGAAAAGATCTCTGTTCTGGAAACAAGGTTTGTAACCATCATTCCCGAATTCAACTGTGCTGGACTAAAGAAACATCGGTCCTTGATGTCTCAACCCAATGGTTTTTAGACATCTTTTACCACTTATAAGAAGCACCTTTTTTGTTCAGTTTGCTTTCTTGTCCATGTGTGCCAACAACGAACTTAAGCGCTGGCAAACAACCTAGAAACTTTCCGTGCACCATTCATAAGCCTCCATTGTTTTTTTTTTATTATTATTCACGAATGCTCCGCTTGATAAAAGGACAGATGGTAATCTTTTTAGCCTAATTCAACATAAAAGAAACGATAATAGCTTTCTCTGCCTGATGTGGCTACAATGATTGTCCATCTACCACACATATGAAGCTATGAGCTAACCGAGGTTCATAGTCACAGTTCGGAAGATACCAAGCACAGCTATTTTCTGTCAAAGATATGAACTAAGAGAATAACATGAGCCCAGAGGCCAGAACAGAACATAAACTTGTCTTGAGAAAAATTATATCAAATAAATGATCGTGCAGTAAACTTAGCTACTGAACACTTTTGCAAGGCATTGTTTCAGTTCTGCAACATATAAGAGGCTTAACAGGGCCTAACTAGTTGTACATATGGTCTGAAGATTGGCATAACAATCATGAAAGCAACCAGATCGTATATCCTGGAAGCAACTGTCTTGAGCAATATGATACTTTTTGCAAGACACTGCTTTTGAAATGAATAAAATACATGAACCTTAATTTCGATAATCAGTGGTCTGAAAAAAGCACTCTCAAGCTTGTGTAAACAAGCACCTCAACATAAAATGGAAGCTACTGTCTTGAGCAATATAACAATGGTGTAGGATGTCCTTTTTGTAATGAGTAACATACAGGAGACTTTAGTTTGGATGAAGAACTGAAGAGTACAAACAGTGGCAGATCATTGAATGAAATACCAGCTGCATATGTAGTTTGAAAGAACAATTTTTGCCTGGCTCTTGTGTAAACAAGCAGCTTAATATCATGGAAACAACAGTCATAAGCAATTTTTTACTAGTGCACCGTCCATTCGATAATTCCTTACATTCTTTTCACTGAGACGCAAATGATTGATTAAGACTTCGGAAAGTACAGAGACAGCACCAAACGGATGAAACATGAAAGAGATTTGGCATAAAAGGCTAGCGAATCAACCTGACCCTCTCGAGGTTGTCGAGCTCCTGCGCAGCCGTCTTCATCTTCTCCCCCTCTTCCCGAATGGACCCCTCCAGCTCCGCCAGCCGCCTCCTGGAAGCCAGCACGCGCGCCTCCGCCTCGAACACCGCCCGCCGCCTCGCCTCAGCCATCCTCAACTTGTGCCTCTCAAACCTGCAGCAGAGGTGCATCAGTCCAGCAACCTGCACTGCACGCACAAGAGCAACAATAGCGATCGAGGCGAAAGGGAAGGCGGGGAAATTACTTGGTCTTGTAAAGGGATTTGGGGTGGAGCTGCTGCTGCTGCTGCTGCGGCTGGGAGGTGGAGGCCGAGGACGTGGAGGGTTGGGATTGGGAGGGGAAGTCGCGAGAGAGGAGCTCCCACCAGAGGGCGGGGTAGACGGAGAGGCGTCCGAGGCGGCGGGAAGCGATGGCGAGGCAGCAGAGGTCGCGGAACCCCAGCGCGGACGACGCGGTTCCCAGCTCCAGGACGCGCGCCCACAGCTCGTCGGGAAGATCCGACGCCGACATGTCCCTCTTAGGTTGGGCCGGTGGCGCACGGCACGAGCGCGGGTACTGCGACGCCAAGGCAGCGCGGGAGGGAGGGAGAGGTATGCCGTTAACTTGCGCAGGCGTCGGCGCCGGCGCCGGCGTCGGCCGCCGCTTCTCGTCTCGGTTGGATGTGGACGAAGAGGAATCAGAACAGCAAGGTATGAATTGGTCCCGGCACTAGGCCCGCCGTGTTTGGACTTTGGACGGTTATCATCACTCATCACTCATCAGGTTCGAGAAGACCTGAGAGAGATATGGTGAAAGTTTTGTCGACAGGTCCGTCAATGGAAATATTTCCATGTCTTTTGTAAAATATACTCTTTTCAGTCTATTTTACCTAGGGCCTTGTTCTCTTTCGCTAATTTGCGCAAGTTTTTATACTCTTTCTCCATCACATCAATTTTTACCTGCATATATGGAGCACTAAATGTAAGTAAAAAAATAACTAATTCCACAGTTTAGTTGTAAATCACGAGACGAATCTTTTGAATCTAATTGGGCCACGATTGGATAATATTTACCAAATACAAACGACACGCTACAGTACTTTCTGATTGCAATAATTTACAATCTGAACAAGGCCTAGCACATAAACTTTAAAAACTTTAACTTATAATTGAGCTAATAACTTTTTATTAATATAATACAAACTTCATATAATTAGATTTATAAAAAAATTATACTATCTAATAATTATAGGTTTCTAAGTATAAATCATATAATATAAAATAAACAAATAATCAAAATATAATTTAGAAGACCATGTATCATTCTAATTTGCGCCAGATAAATTAGACCGAAGGAAGTACAACCATAAAAGAAATTTAAAAAATGACAAAGCAATCAGTATTGACTTAGCTTTCGCAAGCGCATTGACTAGAGCGTCTTCCAAGAGTAATAGGGGGAAGAGACCAAAAGTTATACTTTTTGGTACTTGCAAAAATGCATTAAGTGCTTTCTTTGAAAAAAATGCATTATTTAACCTAAAACTTACCAAATTATCGCTTGATTTAGATTAGGGTGCTATTCGAAAGGTGTTTTTCTCCCAAAATGTCCAAAATCTATGTTTGAGCATCCGGAGAAGCAGCACAAAATTTAAGAGATTTGATGTTGGCTTTAGGCTAAAATAAGGCGATGATGATTTAGGTTGCCGTTGGAAGGATATTTTTGCTCCCAAATACCAAAATCAGCCTTTAGTCATGTTTGGAGATGCTCTGACGGTTGGACCTGAAGATGCTGCATTTTTTTTTTTTTTTTTGGTTCCAACAGGCTCCATTTAGCTTGAGATCTGCCATAATCCCCGTGTCTTGCAAACTCGACTTTTGATCTTCTGCAGAGACGAAAAAAAAAACGAAAACTGTATATCCTCAATGCTAGGCTCCACAAAAACTAATTAGTAAAGCAGAGGCCAATCAAGGATTAAACAATCAAAAGGCAAAAGGAATTTTGCACATAGTTGGTCGCTAAGATCAGCTCAAGTGTGTATCAGGTTACAAGCGGTTTGTACCCGGTCCTAGACTACAAAAAGAAAGGTCTAAGCTAACTGCGGCACCCAACTCTGCATGTTTCACCAAGATTGTAAAAACAGATACTAAACATGACTACATGAGGCACTCCTAGAACCAAGCTGCAGGCCTGCAGCTCACTTGACAGAAACTCTGCAGCTTCAAAGGTCTAGTATAACGCTGGGAGCGTTTCAAAACTTCAGACCCTGCCCGTTGCAGTTAATCAGGGTCTTCACTGTTTCATGTTTATCATGTCATGGAAGCCTGTCAAGTCTAGAGAAGGGACGTGCAATGCGCTTGAAGTTGTACAAGGCTCGCTATCTCTTCCTCATTCGTCGAACAGAGTCATATATCGGACGGAATAGAATGCTGGAGATGTATCTCTCTCCAAAGCTGGGGAAAATGACCTGCAAAGTGCAAACCCACGTTGACTGGTTAATTGTCTGAATCATGGCAAAATGCCATATATAAAATTAACATGCTCGCACCGCAATGAGCTTTCCGGCATTTTCAGGTCTTTTGGCAACATTAATAGCAGCAATTGCTGCAGCACCGGAGGAAATACCAACCTGCAAACAAACACATAAATGAATCACAAATCACATAGCAACGAATCTGGAAATTCATTTTACAGTGTGCTACTCACCAGCAGGCCCTCTTTCAGTGCAAGTTCCCTTGCAGAATCAACGGCTTCTGCTGTGCTAACCTGGAAAGTCAACAACCATAATCATTAATTAATTCATCAGACAGAAAAGGTTTAAAACTGCCAACAAAATCTGCTTGACATATAAGTGATTCTAAAGTTAGCAATACAGACCTTCACAACCTCATCAATCAACTGAACATCTAATATACTTGGAATGTAACCTGTTGTTTATTGACATGAACCAAGAGTGTATGTCAGTGGCAAGGAAAAGATATTCAATAAGCTTTTGTTTCCTAAGTAGCATGTTGAATTGCTTATTACAAAGGGGACAAGCAGTTAGTGCATTACCAGGGTTATCACCAGAAATCACACTAGTTTCAGCAGGTTCTACCCCAATAACCTGAAATGATAAGAGGAAAATTATTCAAACGAAGCCAAACAGTGACAGGAAAATTATGTCAGATAAATTTCATACATATTGGCCACTGCCTTGCAGAAATCAACTGTATTCTCAAAATAGAAATTATGATGATTGAACTTTAGAATGAAAAAAAAAAGAACCGATACCAGAATGATCTTTTGCTAAAACTAGTTTGATAGTAATTTCTCTTATGTTCTCATAAATCAAATAATTTGCGCATATCTTAAAGAAGTAAGGTTTATGGCAAAGTAGAGATGGTTATTGCAAGCACGGCCTCGAACTTTACTTTAATATGAAACCTTTAAGCACTTAAAAAAGGAATGAGATTTAAGCACAACAGCAGTGAACAAGATGCACATAATCATTTAGCTAACAAAATACAAGAAAATTCCCTTTAATGCAAAATTCATTCAAGAATTAATCCAGGCAAAAGTAGGAACCTTAATATCTTTGTTCATCCTTTTCAAGTAACGCCCAGTGCCAGTAATGGTGCCACCTGTTCCTATGCTTGCAACAAGTATATCAACAGAACCCAACGTGTCCTCCCATATTTCTGGGCCTGTGGTTTGAAAGTGGATCTGTAATTTACCCAAGTGGTTTCTCAATAGATCTTTAAAGAAAAAGAAAGCAAATGAATTTCACATTTGCTACAGTACAGATCATATGAATGAAAGATAAAGCTTGAATGTCAACCTCACAATTTGCCTCATTGTTGAACTGCTGAAACATATAAGCATTTGGTGTTCTCAAAACTATTTCCTCAGCTTTATCAAAAGCTCCTTTTAGTCCTTTGGTAGGATCAGTTAACACAATCTCTGCTCCGAATGCACGCAGAAGAATGCGTCTCTCAACATCTATTGATGAAGGCATAGTTGCTATCAACTTGTATCGTCTTGCTGCAGCCACAGAAGCAATGGCAACACCAGTATTTCCAGTTGTTGGTTCTACCAAAATGGTCTGCACAGGTAGAAACTATGAGCATATGTACAATGTTGGTCATGATAACATTGCTGAGAGCATCTCCAAGAGTCTTTCTAAAATTTACTCTCTAAATCACTATTAGGGGAGTTTTTTTAGCAAAAACCGTATCCTCTAACAGCTTTTATATATCTTGTGCACACACTCTCTCTCTATCTGTGGCTAGTGAGAAATCTAGAATAGAGGATGTCTATATTTAGAGATCCAATTAAAGAGGCTGTTGGAGGGTGGTATTTTACTATTTTTTCACCAAAATCTCTATCCTTAAAAATTAGGAAGGATATAGAAAGTCTCTTGGAGTTGCTCTAATAATACGAGAATGGTCTATAAGACTATAACCTTATCTGGAGAAATTAAACCCTTCTCTTCAGCATCATTAATCATGCTTAATCCAATCCTGTAAACATAGGCATGAGTTGACACACAAATAATTGCATCAAGGGCATGAAATCATGCGCCAGTCACAAAAGTGTACCTATCTTTGACACTTCGGCCAGGTCCCATGTACTCGAGCTTTGCAGCAATATTAGCGACACAACCGTCAGCAACACTATTCAGATACACCATTGGCGTTTTTCCAATCAGCTGTTAACAGGACATAAACATGTTATCAGAGATGCGACTGGGCATACTACAGTTCTAGTTAATGAGAAGTAAAAAATGTCTATTTTACCAAGAAATTCAGCGATTGTGAGTCATAATCGGTGAAAACACTACGCTAGCCATCAGCTGATTCAAAACACCTTCCTGGAGCGTCGAGCAATACACTCCGCATACCCAAATTACTATACACAAATCATGGAGAAAAAGGTAAGCACGGGAAGCGCCCATGTACCTGGGTGACGTCCTGCGCAATGTTCACCGCGTCCATCTCATCCGCGTAGTCGTCCTGGATTTCGACAGAAGCGGAGGCCGCGGCCTTCGGTGACCATGCCGCGGTGAGGTGGCGGCGGGCGGAAGCGGGACGCGGGGAAGGGAGGAGACCGGGGCCGCGCGGGGTCGAAACGGAGTTGGAAGTGGCGAAGCTGGGCGCAGCAGCGGCGACCCGGAGGAGGAGCGAGCAGGCAGGCGGTGGAGCCATCGCCATGGCCGCGCCTCTTCGCTCGTGGCTCCTGCAGTGTGCTTGTTTGTCGGCTGTCCGGGGGTTTAGAGAGGCGCAAGACGGCAAGCTGCGGAGTTGTTTTCAGGATAAGGAGGGTGGGAGAGAGGGCTAGAGGGGACTGGTTGCGAATGCGGGTCCTCAGGCCCAGTTCCGCTCCGCGCAAGCTCCTGTACTCCGTAGGCCTAGAGGGGGGTGGCTCATTGGCTGGATTGTGGATTCTGAAGCGCGTGCCCTCCGAGATCCGCTTGAGAATTGGCCCGTTACTAGAAATTTGGTAATCACCGCTCAGGGCACTCTAAACCTTCTATGTTCATTAATTTCATTTGGGTGCCAAGAAAATAAAATAATAATGTGGTAGCATTTTAAGATTATGGAGAAGACCTTTTGTAATTTTGTCGCTGTTAAGTAATGAAATTCAGGTTTTCCGTGGTGGAAAAAAATTATAGAGAAGAGATAAGAGGACATTGTTTCTTAGACAAGAAACTGTAAATGTGTGATTAGACCCAAAAAAACTAAAAACTATCTAAAGAAATATGATTTCTACATGTGTAGCATCTCATAGTTCTGGGTTAGGACTCTGCTCACGGTTTCAGCTCTCTGTCTCAAAATTGTCCTGTTAACGGCTACTTCAGTGATTTAAGGTAACTGCATGACGAAAATGTTTATTCCGGTTAAGAGGTATTCCCAATCCACGTCACGATTTAAAGGTAACTGCATAACCAAAATATTTGCTTTGGGGCTATATATGAACCCAAAAGTAAGGTTGCATTGCTAACTTGTGATAGTGAGACATTTCTTATAGCATCCAATGTTGCACACTTAAGATCTTGTTTTAGGGCCCCATCGGGCCCGTCTTTCAAAATAGATTAAAAGTCAGAGACTCAGAGTAGTTCATTACAGCGCCTGTTTTCAGCAGCATCCTGCTAAAGAAATTGCACATTTAAAATCAATAATAGTAACGATGTTGTCTCTGCCAAAGTGCCAATGTGTATTTCCGTGGAGGTAGATATCATTTGACCTCAAAAATAGGTATTGTTCAAATTGCTGGCGCACTACTAATCATCATGTAATCCTGAATTCCTGTATCAGCTAACGAGCAGAGTAAGACACCATTCCTGTGACCAAAGAATCATGCCGGTCACTAGTTATTATTTGCAAACTTATCGCTGCTTAGAACTGGAACTGCATCTCCTTTGTGTAGTTGAGCTCGTCAAGGTGTGCAGCCATGGCCTTGTTCATCGGAGGAGGACCACATCTCAGGATCTGAAATAGGTAAGCACATGTAACCTTCCAGGTTAGATAAAGACTGGAGGAGTCACGATCAATCCTAATAGTGAACTCAAGATTCACCTGAATGTCCTCAGCAGGCGCTGGACAATGAGTTTGGATCATTTCCTTTGACACAAACCCAACACCACCGTTCCAGTTCTCAGGGGGCTGCATATGTAAAAACACTGAGTATGTCATAGATGTTTTTGGAAACAATGCACTAATTAGTAGAATGTAAAGCAGATTTTCTCAGCATAATAACTTTAGAAAATAGAGAACAACATAGCAAGGAAGTATACTTGGATATTGTTTTAGTTATATCAGGAATGCTGCAGACAGTTCTAAAAGTTTCAAACAAATGGAGAGTTTGAAACAGTGGAGCCCACTTTTTTGGGGGAAGAAAAAACTAATGTATTCCTACACACAAAATCAGAATGTTCAATACAGTAATCTCTTCAAAAATTTTAAAGAATGTGACACAAACCTGATTCAACACGTAGTAGATCTTAAAGCGATCAGGATAGGTTTTGGCCATGTTATCCAGCTCATCCTACATGAATTGAAAATACAAATCATTAAATTAAGTATGGCATCCCATCATAAAGAGCATGTGCAAATCAGTCTGACAGATAAAAGATAAGAATCCATAATGTCAATGTAAAGAAAACAATACACAAGGGAATAATGGCTTATCCTATGGCAGTATGCCAGTATATAACATCATAACATTATCTGGCAATGGAAATCTTTTCTAAGCATTGCTGCCATTATATCATTTTACATTGTTTACAGAATCTTCTACATATATCTGAAGAAAAATCTCAGAAAGCTATGTGTTAAAGGATAATATTCAGCTGCTGAATTTAAGTGTATAACTCATTGCTATTTTGCGCACTACGATTTGCACGATTTAGATAAATAACTTAAAATTATGCTGAAAATATGCTAAGTAGAGCAGAAAGAGAACAGGAGTAAACTGCATGTCACTGGTTCTCATGGGCAACAAAACTTAGTGTGCATATAGATATAGAATAGCAAACATGTCCACAACAGTCAACTAAATCATATACACCACAGAATGCACAGTTGATGAAATGCTAACCACCATGTCAACAAGAGAAAAACCATATATTATGTTATTTAAATTGACTGCATCACAACCATCACATGAAAAGTCTACCTTCAGAAGAATGTCTTCATATGTGACATTAGCATAAATTAAGTGAACCTTAGTTTTGTCATTAGGGTTCTCAAGAATTGCTCTGGCAACCTGTGGTAGCAGAAACAAAAATAAGATCATTGATCACATGAAAATGAAGTGTTCTGTAGCATGATCTATCGCAATATAGAACTCAGGATTGATTGTTACTTGGAACATTGGAGTAATGCCTGATCCACCAGCCAGCATTCCAAATGCCCTCACTTGGCCAACTTGGTACTTGAAACGGCCCTATATCAGAGAAGAAGTCATATTAACCTCCTTACTGAAGGCAAATGTGCATGTTACAGAAATTGTGGGGCGGCTCATAAGGTTTTAGAAAAATCCATTTGAATTCACCTCAGCACTCAAACTCTCAAAGTAACGATTGTTTTTTTGTGACCATAAAAGAAACCTAAGCTGACTACATCAGAAGCTCACAACATGATGATCACCTTAGGTCCCTTCACAGACAAATAATCACCAACTTTCATCTCGCGGAAATGATGGGACATTCTTCCTTGAGGATACATCTGCATGATCAAAAGGATTTAAGAACTGGATGCTCAAAAAATAGGATTTAAGAACTGGTGAGTTGACATGAGTGCAAAGCACAAAAAGTAACTGTCCAAATTTGTCAAATAATATGTCCACACAATTGGAAGTATCCACTATCCAAACAAGGAGATTCAATATAAATGTTTACCTTTATGACAAGCTCGAAATATCCGAGATCAGAATCCAATGTAGTAGGGGTATAAGGCTTGATTACTTCTTCACCTGTAGCATCTTGTCCTCTGCATAAAAACAAGGGAACATAGATATAGTTATATTATAAAAAAGAAATGATGTAAAAGCAAATTTTAGGGAAAAGGAAGAACAAGAAACCTGCAACTGATATGTTGACCGATTGGAAGGCCCAATACAGAAGTCGGAGTTGGAAGAGCGAATTTGAACCTGGCAACATTATGACTTATTTGCTTCTTTTCAACAAGTTTGAACTTCCTGAAGTTCTCAGGATCCAAGCAGCCTAATGTCAAAACAACAGCACAACAATCAAATTGAGCTATAACGCATTAATCTTGAACTGCAGAAGCAAACTTAAGCACAAGTATTTTTTGGATGATAAACAAAAGAAAATTTAATGTATGCCAGGAATAAATTACCATGTACTGGCAACAACTAATAATACTTATAGATAGTTCAGAAGCATGAATAAACAATGAAATTACTATTATATTGCATAGAATAAGGCTCTCTCTCAGGCCTCAGCCACTAAAATCACATCACAACCAATAAGTCAAAGCTCCACCCCCGTCATTCAGAAATGGGGCAGTCAGCCAAAACAGAATGCAGCGTCCACTGGCAGAGAACTGCTTATCAATACGTGAAAGCAGGTTAAACTAACTATAATTGATTGATGGACTACTACAACTACAAGCAAGACTCCATGGGCATAAACTTCTGCTCTTTTTTTTTTCATTTTTGTCCCAACAACTACTACCACGGAGGCTGTTAGTAGAAACTTGGAGAGGGATAAAAAAAAACTAATACCGTGTCACGCACAGAAACCTCTTCCCCAGTCAAGTCACTTCTCGAAATAACTGAACTAGCACACTAATTCCACTGGAGCTAACGAAAGCGTGGAGCCCATTGGCAACCAGATCTTACACGAATCAGAGGCATCTCGCGTCCGCACGACTAGAACAGTAGGGTGTATACATGTCCATACCCTTGGGCTTCCTGGATCGGAGGAGGAGGAAGGCGCCGCCCGCGGCGATGGCGACGACGGCGACGGCGACGGCCACTGTGGTCTCCATGCTCTGCCCCTGCAGGAAATCCATGGCTGCGTGCGGTGCCGCCTCCCTCTAGCAATCCGTGGGCGGGTGGTTTGGTTTGTTGGACCGCGCGGGGGATTTAGAGGTGCCGCGGGGGGGAGGTAGGTAGCTCAGTGGGGGGTTGGGGTAGGAAAACGGAAGAGCGGGGTGGATGGATGGCTACAGGCGGAGATCGCAAGGCTTTCCTGTTTCCCGTTTTGCCCTCGTCCCTCCAAACTTGCCCAGTAAAAACTCGTCTCAAATTCACCTTTCTCCAATTCTCAAAAAAAAAAAAAAAAAAAACACCTTTCTCCAGTGTGCTGAATCATGAATCCTAGCTTCGATGGCCATCCTAACGCAGAGCACAACTCCGAAGTCTAAGCATCTGTTTTGACTGACTGCTCCATTTCTGAATACGGTGTGCACAGCGCTTCGAACGGCAGCATTTCGTAGTGCATACGGTGATGGGAGTAGTTTAATAAAATTAGTAGTGCGATCTACAGGTGGGGTAGATCCCTACTCTGACACCAATCGCTGGTTCACTGCCAATCAAAGTTTTAAATAGCGGACTATCGTATCTGGCATACGACCATAAAAAATACAAGTATTTAAGTAAAAAATAAGACAATCATGAAAATGAACACATATATGTTTTCATAGTTTTAGAGATGTAGAAAATATTACTTGATGTGATATTGGAGCATGATTCATGAAACTCAAGAGTTTAATTTGTTAAAATACAAACTTTAAAACAAATTATAAGCAAATAATAACTAGATTGTCAATATTATAAATGAAATTGAAATAGTGGCCACCTAAGTAATTTAGCGGGCGATGATATAGCGGTCATAATTGACATAGCGGCAAAAATGATAATAGCTTAGCGATGTCTCTTTCCAAAAATTATAGCGGCGCTGTAACGTCACTGTAGCCCGCTATTTAAAACTATGCTGCCAATGAACGTTGAAGCATCGGGTCTCAACCTCTCATAGATGATTGCGTGTGGCCTGGCGATGGCGAGCGATGAG
The DNA here is from genome assembly GCA_015844335.1 of Chrysopogon serrulatus. NCBI lineage: Eukaryota > Viridiplantae > Streptophyta > Magnoliopsida > Poales > Poaceae > Chrysopogon > Chrysopogon serrulatus. Next base: position 44,023 of record JADLZL010005360.1, read on the forward strand.
TGACGACATCGTAGGTGACTCGAGTTGTTTTCCCCATTCCTGTGGGCTGTCGTCGGATCGCGAACCAGCAACGGCGGATTGGTGACCAGTCGGTGACAGCGGCAAGCACCCGCAGCCTCTAGTTGCAGACAGGTCAGGCTTTTTTTTTTTATGGTATGAAATAAAATCTTTAAATACTATCGAAAACTGGTGACCCAGTCCCAAAATATACTCATACATTTTTTTAGTACAGTTAATATAATTTATAAAAACAAAAGGTTGATTTAGAACTTAAAAAAGGTTGATCGTTGAACGTAACTACTTTTATAATATAAGCTTTTGATATAATAAAGGTAATTGTTAATTAAAGATAACAAAATTTAAATTTTAAAATACGAGTCTATCTTACATATTCAGGGATGAAGAGTTTACCTTACATATTCAGCAGTGAGGAGCCAGGAATTTATAGTTGGGTATGCCAAATACATAAAATTTCAAAGCATATACAATACAATGGATGATAAGTTATATGGCTATAACATTTAGAAAACCTATAATAATAACCAAAGTTTGAGTTTGAAATATAAATAATTAAAAAATATTAAAAAAAGGCTACTTGTTACAGTATAATCCTATGATCTTGATATCCGCATCTTTCACTTGACTGAAGTATAACCAAGCAATTACAATTTACAAAGAACAGAATGTTAGCATGTAGCACAACAGTAAAATAGAGGAGAAAATGAAACTTCTTTGCGACGAGAATGTGCTGCTGGATGCTGCCTGCTAGCTGGTCACAGGTCGCCTGCCGCCGCCGCAGAAGCAGATCGAGATGTGGCGCCGGCAGCCCACAACACCAGATCTGCCGCGAGTTGGCATGGGTCACCACTGTTTTTTTACAAAAACGGGCTTGTGAATCAATGCCGACAGGAGGCAATTCTGGCCGCCTGGGCCTTGCCCTGCTCGTTGCTACCAGTTTAGGCTTTTGGTCCAATTATAAAATATATTATACACGTATAACCATGTATACTGCTCAAAAGAAAACATATAACCATATATAATATATGTATTTATTTTGTGTATCTAAATCTTAGGTATTCCAAGAAATACCTAGGTCATACCCCTAGCGCCGTCCATGATATTCAGGGATGGAGAGAGTAACTATATATCTTTTGGGATTGGGAGCTTGACCCATCACTTTGGCCCGAGTTGCTCTTCAATATGGTTTAAGTTGTTTGCGCTATGCGCACCGCATGAGCAAAACAATGAGGTCGAACTAGATGGAAAGTTTCCTGTATTTTTTTTATAGAATCAGCCACAAAAAAAAATTCTATATTTTTCCTACGGAGCTTTCCTACAAACCGAACAATGCTACAGTTGACCTTTTCGGCTGTTTGTTAAACCACTGTTCAGCTGCTGTTGTATGTGGGTAGCCAACTGTTGGATGGCTCAAAGCTGTGGCTGCAACCAGCAGCCGATAACACAGATACTACTTCAATCCTAAAGTCCTAACGAATCTGAATCCTACGTTTTTCAATTGTTTCACCTCCATTCCATTCCAAAGGGGCCCTAAAACAATAGTACTTACGTCAGTCCTGACACTGATACTAGTCAGGCTAGTGGCATATTGGTTCTTCAGGGGAGACGCTAGACAGTAGTGGCACCAGTGAGCGAGTAACCGGAAGTCTGAAAAAACAAAAGGGCCGTGAACACAGATATCTTTGTGGGCCTACAAAGAATGGCCCATTTCAGGATGATGCAGTAGGTCTATCGAATAAGTCCTTTTGAACTACCCATATATTGTTGTCAGAGTTAGCCCACATGAAAGATTGTTACTGCACACATTGTATATATGCAAGTCAAATAGCAAGTCAAGTAGCAGTGTGTAATCATACTATGTATGAAGGTACAAGGATGCAATGGTTTAACTATACACCAGTACCGTTTTCGAGGTATATTTATTCAATGATCACATTTTTTTAACCAGAAATCTGAGGGCATCAGGCAAAGCAGGATAGGATGTACAAGTTCAGAGGCCCCAGTGGAACTACCTACAAGCATTTTGAGGAACCCTTGGAAAGCAAATTTGGTAGTTCACAAGCTTGGAGGAGTTCAGGTTAACAATCCCAGAAATGGTCCATACTCTCACAGTTTCTCCTCAGCTATATAGCAATATAAGTTATAAACATACATAAAAATTCAAAACACCTAAAATTTTAGGCCAAAGAGAGTCCAGTTAATTCATAGATCAACAAATTGCTTTGCTTCTGACGAATATATGAGGTAGCACAAACCATGGAAGATCAACGAGTTTTTACCAGTAAAAGTTACTATGTTTTCCTGCAAAGAAGCTCCAGAAAGAATCATCTCATCTCCACGATGTGAGTCGATAAGAGTATTAAAATTTGAAATACGACATTTTATAGAAGTCAAAAGGATTGTGGATGCAGCAGAAATGGTTCTCCAGAAAATAAAAACAAGCAGGGAGTTTTATCAGAGGACCAAACCATAAGAAACAATGAGTTGAACAGTTAGAGGAAACCATTTCACAAGATTGAAAGCCTGTTTTTTTTTTATCAGAACTTGATTCGAGCACTCGCAGAATCAGTAATGCTAACGAAACTAAAAACAATTGAGTCAAATGGTTTCAGTTATACATAATACAGTTAAAATTATACAATAAGGTCCAGTTACAAAGGAATCCAAAAAACAGTTCCATGTTAACGTTTGTGTTGCTTTTACTACTCTACTACTCCGTCCCAGAAACATAAGTGTGTTATAGAGGGAAAAGTCAAATTTTACAAACTTTTCTCAACAATAATCAAATTTATATACGAGTTTAGGACATAAAAGCTTGTATCGATGATAACATATTGTTAGATAATCAAGATCAAAATGTACTTTGGTTGACATTTCCCTAACCAAAATACTCATGATGTTTTGGATCATCTCGCAACAGAGTAAATATATAACGGATCATCTCCACATCATAATTCTTTTTAGACTGCAGAAGTCTAGGAAGTGTGGTGCTTGCATAAGACTGAAAAGACTAATTCACAAACACGGTATGTGAGTGAAACCATACAAACATGGTCTGTTTATGAAGCCAACACGCCTAAGTAGGATTAGGTTGGGAGAAAACAACCATAAGTGTGTGTTATATTATAGTTCAGAAAAAAGGAAGTCTTCTGCAAAGGTCTGCCACTCTGTTTATGACACTGGTGCCGCTAAACTAAAAAGAAGTAAATTTTAGCCTGAGGAAAATATGGTTGAAAAGCAGGTAAGCCAGAAAAAAAAAGGAAATCCATTCAAAACCAAAAAGGTAGGTAGTCTCACTGAAAGCACCAAGAACATAACACAACTACAAGAGAATTTTTTTTCTCTCAAAAACACAGGAGAACTGAGCCTCATTATATTAAGAAGATGAAAAAAAAGGATAAGAGCCCAAATACAAAATACCCACAACATGCGCGTGCACACACAAACACACACTCACGCCTGTGAAGAAAATACAGACGACCAAAAAAAACCAAAACCCAGGGCACTAACCACCTGGAGCAATGGCAGCTAGGAGGGATAAACCTCGAGCCCCTGTACAAGGGAATTTAATAACATATATAAAATACATCTCGTGCTAAGCATACAGATAAAGATGATAGTGTTAGTTTGTTATAGAATCACCCCTAAAGAAGCAAAGAACAAACTGTGCAAAAAGAAAAAAAAAAAGGAGAGGCAAATTGCAAACAGAATCTGGTGTTTCTAAGTGGGCGGCATGGGACAGTGGGAAATATCACTGATACATGAGGATTTGCACAACTTCAACTGGTTAGTATGGCAAAAAGGCACAGCCACACAGGCACGTCACAGCTTCAAGATTATGGTTGTTCCAGTTATAATCAAGATAAAGTGAATCGGCCTATTGCTTAAGTAAAAAGAAAAGTAAGGCACATGTACTAACATTAGGAACTGCAACTATTTAGGCATGGGTAGGGGTAAAAAGACAGCATCAGGACTGCTCAGCTAAAATAAAGCTGTACCCATGCACACCAACATTTTATTCATGAATTCAGAAAGTAGGTTTCAACTTGTAATCATGTAAAGGTTTCTTTTTAGGGAAGAAATATTAACATAGCAAAACCACTCTTGATGGTTGAATTTCATATCACTACATTGAAACTTTGTAAAGTTCACAGGAGTACCAATTTAAGAGTAGCTGGATAACACAAACTGTACCATGCTCACAGTAGGAGTGTCAGAAACTGAAAGAATAGGAGTGTCAGAAACTGAAAGAACAATCTCAACTATAATATTTCACCTCAACAACAATGAGAGAGTTGGCTATCAATCCACCATCAAGCAGCTAAAACTTCACCTCAATACCATTGAATCAACAGCAAAACATTTCAAATAAGACATATAAGTAGCAACTAAACCCGCTCCACAATATAGGCAAAAATCAAGGATTCAAAAGGCAGCCAAAGGAGCAGCCAGAGATACTGACTGTGATACTGTCTGTGTTGCTATTGTATCAACTATCCAGGATCCCATGGAAATCAGAGAATGAACAAGTAAACAGCATGTATTTCTGTCGAAATTCCCCACTGGTTCATAATACAAGGAGTATATGATTGTCTATATAAGCTATCTGTGATGTAACTGGTTTTGTGATCCCTTTATTTCATCTCCCTATACTCCTCTCCCTATACTTATACTTATTATTACTATTATTATTACTGAGGAATTTATATATTTTTTTGTTTCTAGCAGTATAGCTACTTTTATGAGGATTGATGAGGAAGGATCAAGAGTGCACTAGTACTATTGCACTACCTAGTATAACCGATCGTCCGATCCTTGTCCCCTTTACTTTCACTTCTTGATCCGGCGCACCTTCTTGGCGCCCCAGACCTCCATGCGGCCCTTGGGGCATCCGCAGGGGGCGCGGAAGATGAGGACGGTACGTCCGTTGGGCGGCGCCATCTTGCGCAGCTCGGCCTCCAGCTCCCGCTGCTCGTCGCCGAGCTCGACGGGGCGCGCCCCGGCCGCGGCCAGCAGCGCCGATCGCGCGGCGGGGCCGGGCCGGCCGCGCACGCACTCCTCCGTCTCGAGCTGGATGTCGAACTCGACGGCCTTCTTGAGGCCCCTGCACCGGGGCTTGCCGCACTTGCGCGCGTGGTGGCCGAGCAGCTCCCACGCGACGACGGCGGCGGCGACGGCGGCCGCGGCGCCGAAGAAGGCGGCGGCGGGGAGGCAGGACGCGGCCGGGTGGAGCAGCGCGCCGACCTCGAGGAAGAGCAGCTTGAGGTACGGGATCAGGAGGAAGCCGAGCGCGGTGACGACGGCGAGCAGCATGACCGCGTCGACCACGGCCATCGGGGTGCTGTCGCAGAAGGAGCCCCCCGCGGCGGCGGCGGCGGAGGCGGAGGAAGCGGAGGCCCGCCTGGATCGGGAGCACGCGGAGGCCGAGGCGGACGCGGAGCTGTCCGCCGCCCTGCGGTGGTGCTCGAACGCGCGCAGGAACTCGATGAGGCTGCGGCACTCCGCCATCCTGGCGTGGCGTGGCGTGGCGTGGCGAGGCGACGGGGGAAGCTCCGGTCCGCGGCCGGGGCGACGACGGGTGATGGATGGGGAAGCAGGGAGGGAGGGAGGGAGGGAGGCGCGAGCGAGCGAGCGCTGTGTGGTGGGGGCGCCGGGATCTGTGGGGAACTGGTTTGCCGATCCGATCGGTGGGGCTGGGCTGGGCTGGGGAGGAATGCGAAGCGAATGGCGTGCGTGGTGCGCGTGCGGACGGACGACGAGACGACGAGTGGTGGTGGGTTTGGTCTGGCCCTCGTCCTCCCGTCGGCGCCTCGTTTCCGTGGCGTACGTCGCGTGGTACTACTGGGCCGGGGCCGTGCCGCCCTGCGTGCGGGCGAGGCAGGCAGAGGCAGGCGCCGTGACGTGATGTCAAAGCCGTGGAGGGAAAGGACCGCGTCCGGTTTGCACTTGCCAGGCCCCGCCCGGCTTCGGCCTTCGGGTGAGGAGGTCACGTCCGGCTGAGGTGTGGCCGTGGTGTGGGAGGGGACCGCTACTACTAGGCACTAGGCAGCGGCGCCCGGAAGGCAGCCGCCGGATCGGCCAGACAGGTGACGCAACGCCTAGCCGCAGCTTTCCCTTTTGAACGGATAGATAGACGACGTCCTCCCGCACGCAGCCGCACCGACGAGATGTCAACGCGGCAGGACGCCCGGACGCGTCACGGCTTCCGTGGTGGTGCCGCTGCTATATCGCTCGGCTCCGCTCGTACTCCACCCACCCTTTTTTTTCTTTTTTTTTCCTGCGTTCCCTGCACCAGGTTTCCCTTGTCCTGTCGCAGCGCACGTCGCCGGGCACGAGGAATTTGAGCCACCAAGAATGGCTCAGCCAGCGACTTTCGGCTCCATCATCCTTCTCTAAAAAACTTTTTGTGGTGCCGTGTCGTCCTGTTGTGGTGTCCGCTTTTTGCACCCTTCGATGAATCCTTTCCGTGCCGCCTTGGCGCATTCTGGCTTTTACGGAATACCACGTGTCCGTTGTGACCTGACAAGCGAAATAGCCGGCCACTAGACGCCGCCGATGCGATGCTAACTTTGGATGTTGTCAATGGTGACACTCCACGGTCATGTGCCCGCACCATCGATCGAAACGGAGGAACTGAAGGATACCAAACCCACCTTTCCTATCTTCTTTCCACTGAAACGGGAGGAAGAATTCAGATGGTCTTTTTCTTCTTCTTCCACAGTTAGTCAAATGATAGCGTACGTCATAGTAGATGGTGTTGCGTTGTGTTTTGGGAGAAGGGCGGCCGCGTGAACGGGGATTAGCCAAGTGGGGAGCATTGGTCAAGCAAATTGATTAGCACGACCTGATGAGTGATGACCGCATGCCATCACACGCGGCGGAAAAATTCCCGCGATTTCACATGGGGCCTTTGATTCAGTGACCAACTGAATTTAAGTCTCGCCATCCTCGATCGTGCTTGAGTAAAGTGGGGCCTTTGATTCAGTGAAAACCAACTGAATTTAAGTCTCGCCTTGGTTTAAATCCATCGATCAAATCAAGGCGATCTAAAAACTCTATAAAAAAAATAATTCATAAGTTTTTCATATGAACTCAAATAATGGTAAATTTTATATCAAAATTGTAGCCATCGACGCGATCTACAACTTTGTAGTTGAAACTTTTTAATTAAAATTGTTTACGGTTCCAAAATATTACCAAACATTTATAAATTTTGAAATTTAAAATTTAAAATTAAATTTTGTAAACGACTTCAAATAAAAAACTTTTTAACTATAAAGTTGTTTATAATTTTGATATAAAGTTTGTCTTAATTTAAGTTCGCATGAAAAAGTTATGAAAAAATGATACAAGTTAACAAGTTTGAGGACATTCATTTTAATTCCGGGATAAATTTAATAAATTTGCAAGTTAGGGACCAAATGATGGACTTTACTCATCGTGCTTTTTTACGTTAAAGACAGACCAAACCATTCATAATTGTGTTTATAAAGAAAAAAACATTCATAATTCATAAATGTATACTACTAGTATATTTGACATCCATTTGGACCCATCTGATTGTCCCTTGGGGATGTTACAGGCGAGACTAATCCATCCGGGAAACAGTGATTCTGTGCAACATCTCGGATCTCCGTCGATCATCACACCACAAGTCCACACTTGGCATGCGTGGGCCCGGATGGAGTTGGAACTCTGGGAGACGTGGTCTCTGGACTTGGAACCTACCGTTTGTATATTCTTTCGAGTGAGGTTCTGTGATGGACTTGGTAAGTGAAAACGAATCATCCCGATGAATGGGTCAGAAAGGGCGAGTAGACTTAATATAAACCAGCCGTCAAGATTGTTAGTGAAGTTGAAGGGTTCCTAACAAATAGTATACACACACTGGCTGTCACCTGAGAGTGACAAAGGGGGAAAAGAAATTCAAGCTTGTTCCCCACAAAAGTAAGCCACGGTTGACACGATACAGCGGCGAGGCATGAACACCCGCCAAAAGACGAACGAAGAAAGCGACAGCAAAAAATACTAGTACTACTCTACCTGTGATTTCTCTGAGGTGACCATTTCTTATTTTTACTGCCTCTCAAGGGTGGTGAACAATGTAAAGATAGGACTGCTAACAACTTCATTAAAGTCTACAGAGACCCTACGAAACACGTTCACGTGACAGGTTAGATCACAACTGCTCCAGCCCTCTCCGTTGTTACCGACTACTGGTACCATGGCTACATCCATACTACCAAGAAGATGAAACAAAGGCGCTACGACGGACATGTAACCATCGCAGTCGCCAGTGCCTGTGTGGCTCTCTGCTGCTCTGGACTTGCAAACACACTGGTGGATGGCTGATGGATTCCCGTGGCCAAATTAAAGGCTGAAAACTTCTCCTCTCGATCCGTGATCAGCTGCGAGGGATTCAGCGCCGACGGCGTCCGTTTCTAGGATCCTGTTTCTGGGCAGGCATGTGAGCTCACATGGGTGGACACAACGGAGTTCAAGGTTGGTTGATTACAGTTACAGGTCCATGGAATTAATTAAAAGAGGTTTCTTGCTTGGACTTTGCTGGTTTCGGCACCTGTGACATGACATGAGACCCTCCCTGACCGTGTCCCTGAGACCCCGTTTCGGCACGCCAGCCATACCCGTGCCGCCGTGCGTGGCAAGGAGGTTTCGTGTGGACGTGTGGTTCAGCTTCAGCGCCTGGCTGCTGCAGCCGGGTTTCCATTCTTTCCTCGGTGTTGTGTTGTGTGCAGGGAGGGAGATTTGGTCCAGATCCATCGCCAAGACCAACCAATTCGCCGTCGGCGGCCGAACGTGCCTGCCTGCACGGTCGGTCAGAGGAAGAAATGAGCATAGAAAAGGACTCGGTACTCCCGAGTGCCGAGTATAGCGGTCAATGGGTGGGAAAATTTGACTGCATTGATGGGATCGGCCAGTGCAGCCAGATGCCCTCCCAAGTCTTGGTGCTGAGTTTCTCAAAAAAAAAAAATTCTTGGTGCTGAGACGATGATGATTGGGACGCCTATCGCTTGACGTCAAGGCTTAAAAAATTGCAATTGTATCTCCTAAAACAAAAGGTGTTTTTAATAGTACCCAAACTCTGTTGTACATTGCGGTAGCAGCTTGGAAAGTCTGTGAGCTGGGCTTTGTGCTGGGTCGAATATGAGGAGTTAGGACTTTGTGCTGGGCCAAATATGAGGAATTAGGATCGACCCCCTTATGGATTGGTAATTTCCAAATATTAAGCCTTGCTATGACTTCTTTGGCCCAGGACAAAGGAGCCCGAACACCTTACCATGTGGTCCATTTGGAATGAAAGGAACCAACGGATCTTGGAACAATGTAACTCGTTCGTTTACCGTCCAGTCCTGCTCAGGGTTCATTCCACGTCACCAAAGCCTATATAAACTAGCAGCATGCCCCGCGCGTTGCTGCGGGTATGAAGTAAAAATGTAAGAAGTTTATAATGGTTGAAACTATAAATTAATATATACATATATATGAATGTGGGCATTACCCAAATCTTATCTATACGCATATTTTGGAGAACCACGTGTAATCCATGTGATATGCAGTTTTGCTAGATTTTTTGCTTACAAACGGGTTTTTGCTTATAAATGGTTTAAATTTTTATAAAAAAATTATCGAAATATATTCATGTGGGGTCTTGTTTTAAAGAGTTTATTGCGAAAAACACCATGGTGCAATTGGATTTTAATTATGATATTTGATTTAGGTGCTATGACTTTTTCTATTTTCAAAAGAAATAGCTAGTGGGAGATTAATGAGCCATAGTGGAGGCAACTCCTCCGATGATGTCAGCTGACATTATTTTTGAGCTCCAAACTAATCAGAATCAAGAGAATATCTTAGGAAGAGGGTTTAAAAATATAGGAGTTATAAATATATTACACAGTCAATCCTGGTTAGAATGATTTCCAAGACATGGTTTGACAGCTCAACACCTATTCAGTGGTTCATTTCACCAGTGGTTGAAGCAAAGAACATAGCAGGGAGATAAGCCGGCATCTCCTTATTAGCTAACAGTATTTCTCCCTTATAGTAAAGAAGCCAAAATAAGTTATTTTAGCTTCTTCTTCTGCTTATAAGCACAAGCGAACACTCTTTTGACGGATAAATCATACAATACGACTAGGAACTGTTTGAATGGAGACGCAACCAAGCAGTGGCCTAGACATTCGTTTTTGGAGTTTGGACGCGCATGGACACATATCCTGGCTATGGCTAGGCAATGCTTGCGAGGCTTCTATCAAGCAAGCCGCCTCTAAATCATTTGTGGAGCGCTCTCATTATCTTGTAGGAGTAATCATTAATCAACCCCTGATCTAGATCTAGCCTTTGTTTTGTTTTTTGTTTTTTGCGTCAAGTTCAGGTAGCACTGGAGCCCGCCGAATCGAGCGCGGACCACGGTTTTGGTGCAACTACAAGGGCGAAGGCGAAGTTCACGACAGATTACCTTTTCAATTTGTCTTGAATTGATCCGCACACGATGGTTTTGATGGCAAGATAACGAGAGCCCAACCAAGCTACTAGTAGTGCAGATGTTTCATCAGCTCTGACAAGCTGCTGACACGCTGATGGCAGCAGCACCCAACGAAAACGGAAAGGATGGTGTGTTTGTTCTTTCATCCTCTGTTTCATCGGTCTGAAGGTCTGGACTCAACCATAGCAGCTTGCCCTGGCTTGTCAACTTTGTCTGTCGAAATCTTGTCAAAAAACTTTGTCTGTCGAAATTTACGATGGCTAAACCTGTACTACCGTACTTGCCTGTATGATGGCTGTTGTTGCTTCAGATCTCCGGGCCGGGGTTGCCATAAAAAAAAAAGGGCACGGGTTATAGAGTCAAAGTGCGCCACTCGAAGGAACCGGACGAATCATGTGATTTCTTGTGCGCCACTCGAAGGAACCGGACGAATCATTCTGACATTTCTGAGAGTGTCTCACCACCCCAAGACAGAATGCGTTCGTATGCGGCCTTTGTGGTCGGCAACTACTCGCTGCAGCCCGTGACTCAGTGCATCCTTTTTTAACATCTGACAATATATATGCAAATGACACTGCTCGTAACCAGAATCTACAATTTCTTCTATTGATACAAGGTTTCTCCTAGTGTTTTAACACTCAAAATTTAGTATAATTTTTTCTACCAAATATCTCCTACAGAGAATCTCCATATAGTATGATTAGTGGTAGTATTTTGTTACTCCCTCTGTTCCAAATTATAAGCCATTTTAATTTTTTTAGTTAATTTATTTTAGTATGTATATAGATATATTATTATATTTAGATACATAGCAAAATGGATATACCAAAAAAATTAAAAGCAACTTATAATTTAGAATGGAGGAAGTACTACTTTAAAATATCAAGAGAACTCCATCATTTTAACATTGACTATGACATGATTATATGTTTAGAGCTTCATGTACGTGATTAGCTAATATTCCAGCATTTTAGAAAGAAAAGAGCACGTAAAATATAAATATTAGTCCAAAGGTACATTTTGGGGAAAAAAAAATACTTAGGTGTATAATTTAGCCAACAGTTAATGAAAATTTTCTCGGATACGCAAATAAAATATTTGCGCATATTTATATTAAGCGACTACTCAACAACCCAACTTCATGGCCTCAGAATAGTTAATGAAATTATTGGCATGCTTAGGTGTATGTATAATAATTACTCCCTCCGTTCTAAATTATAAGTTGTTTTGATTTTTTTATCCATTTTGCTATGTATCTAGACATATTATTATATCTACTAGATGCATAGCAAAATAGATATATCAAAAAAGTCAAAACGATTTATAATTTGAAATAGAGGGAGTACAACATTAGACTCATGATTCGAAAATACCTTGGCTACATTGTATTTAGTTTTTCTTTATCAAAAGATTGCCATCGTACATTTGTACTATTTGAGAAAATAATAGCCAAATTAGTTTGGCTTAGGACCTCCTCTCCAGGTAGTCAGAATTCGAATCCCAAGGGACTCACTCTTTGCGGTATTTAGCCATATTTGACTGGAGGAGAAAAAAACTCTCTGATCTGTCCAACACCAAAGCACAGGATCTAAGGCAGTCCAGTCTCGTAGGGGCTGCAGTGCCGATGTGTATAGGTGAGAGAGGTTTGGAGGTTTTCCCAATTTTTTTTACCTAGTACTCAGAACGTGGGATGTACCAGACTATAGTACTCCGTAGTAAGGATTGCCAGCCAATGTGTCACTGAAAGGAATCGCTATTGTTGGAGTTCATCCTCGTGTACGTGAATGGTGAATCCTGCAATTCTCATACCCATGACCCATCTCTTTCGCGTTTGCTGCTCGCTCGTCTGCTCATCCTTCTTATTCAATTCATCTTTAGGAAACGACGACGTCTGCGCCATTCTTCCCTCGTGAGCCCACAGTTGAAGCTGCAAGTGGCGACACGCCGCCCACCTGCGTGCAGGGCCCCTGGCCAGTGCACAGTGAGGCTAGCTAGTAGCCGTCATTGCATTGCATCGGATTACAGCTTTTAACAGTAGAGCATCTTATTAGACTTTTTTTTTTTTTTTTGATAAAAAGCATCTTATTAGACTTAGCGCGGCGCCAAACGGGCACACGCCAGAGGAGGTCGAGGTCTCGGTCGAGTCCTCTGCAGGCGAATGCGACTTGCATTGTGAAGGGACAGCCATGTATAGCACGACAAACAAGGAGTGGCGAAACCGGCCGTCAGCACACACAGACACAAGTAAAAATCAAGTGTACTATAGTTGTTGGCCGATGCTAACTGATGCTAGCTTGCGTTTCAGAGATAGCAAAAGGTGTATCTTAAGAAGATCCGTCGTTGACATCAAGCAGTACGAAAACAACTATGCTGTACGTGGAAAAAGACTTTTTAAAAAAAAAAAGGCAGGAGCGCTCTATCGATTGTAAGTCGAAAAAAAATTATACAAAAAAGTAGCCAAACGTGGTGTTAACACTAGACCCACGAAGGACTGAACCACCCACATGACGTTGCCGAATATGAGCATAACAGCCAACAGCTCCCACTTCCTATGACAGACCCCAACGATCCTAACGAAAATAGGTATACGCCCGAAGCAAAGGTGGCAACAGGCATATTACAACTACAAAAGTCACGGCAGACTTCGATTCGACGTACATGTGTGCAGGCATATTATTACAAATAAAAGGACTTTTGATGGAAAAGCTTCTTTAATTTCTTCTCGGTCGAGATTTCGAGAGGCACAGCTTAACTATTACACAGCCAGCTGCTCGTCCACTTGCTGATCTGACAGTGCGGTGCGTGGTGAAAAGAGGACCATCCCTGACACAAACATGCTAAAGCTAGCTTAGCTAGGCGCCATCAGCATTCAGCACCGTACGTGCCATACCCACGACGATAGGATGTATAGTAATAAGCTAATTAAGTACACGACAAGACTCGTTAATTAACCTCTGGTACTAGTAGAATTTATAGCTAATTAACAATGTACTCGTGCTAGTTGTGTAAAACCCTCAAGACTCCATGCCATCATGCTCTTCATCATATTCTTCTCTGAGACGTTTGTTGCATGCAGGGATGTATGTGCTTCAACAGCTTCATGGTCTCCCAGGGCTCCTTGGTTCATGGCGGTTGTTGGCACCGGATCCAGGGTAGTCGTTCACCTCGATGTCCATCCTCGCCGCCACCTCGCCCAGGTTTCCAGAAGCTCCCACCGCACCATGATCATCCTGTATAGTATTTATATATAGAGAGAGACGACGACGTACACACACACACACACATAAAATCAAAGATTAGATGATGATCGATCGAGTTGCTAATGCGTGCAGTGCGTCAGATATTTACAAATAAAAAAACTTTTATGATGACATCAAGCAGTCAACTGACGTACAGCTAGCGTGCAAGTAAAGTTGAGATTGTGTTGTTGCACGAGCGCGCACGAACGATGATGATCAACAAAACCTTTTTCCCTTTGTGGCGGGAAAGGCGTCGTGAGTGCCTGATCTGAGTGGGGTAAGCAAATTGCAACTGTGTGCGATCGAGTGGCCATGCATGTGATCTGCACTATGGCCGGCCGGCCGCGGCCTAGCTAGCTAACAGTGCATGTGAGTGGAGTGCAACGCCCTGTCCCGGCCAAGCCCCCAACTTCCAACGCTCTTCGCTTGTGTTGTTCATCTGCTCTCTGCTCCACCGAGCATCCAAAGGCCCAACAGCTCACATGTATATATTGATGTCTATTCTATGGTGCAAACTGCAAAAAGGCAAAGCAAAGGTAGCAAACTGGAAGCAGGTTGTATAATCTAGTAATCTCTCTCTCTCTCTCTCTCTGGATATATAGTTTGTGTCGTTGGCTGACTCATAACTCAAGTCAGTTGTGCGCATGCGCAGAGAGCTGGCGCTACCTAGTCTGTGACCAGTTGTGCTATGAACGAACTGGAGAGCAGCTACAGGAGAGCACCGAGCGTCCGAGCCAGTGACAGTGAGTAATTAAATTAGATCAAATGGCCAGTCTGCTTCGTGCGCGTGCCGGTAAGCTCACGTGCCTTGTCGTTGGCACATTGGATGGAGGCAAAGCGTGGGTTCTTTCTAGCTTAATTGCTCCCGCGCTTACAAATGAAAAGCACAAAAAGCTTGTTCGCAGTTGAGATATATATATGTGTGAAAACGAAACTACTGGTACCAAGCTGCGAGCGCGACCGACCTGCTGGGCAGGCACCTCCAGAGCAGGGTTGTTCGTGGGCTGCTGGTGGTTCATCAGAGTCAGGCTTCCTGCGAAGCAAAACACGGCAGCAGATAGTGAGGAAGCATGAAATAGATAGGCAACAGAGAAGAAATGAACTGAAGAAGCGTGGACGACGACTGGTACGGCGGTGGCTATAGCTGCTTACTGGACAGAGGCGCAGCAGAGGAAGCCCGGGGAAGAAGAAGGCAGGAGAGCATCATGAAGCAGAGGACGAGCAAAGCCTTCTTCTTAGAGGTGAACTCCATCGCCGCCGCCGCCGCCGCCGCCACAGACCACAGTGGCTCTATTGATTGAGTGGCTCTGTCAATCTTTGAAAAGAAAAGATTGAGTGGCTGGCTCTCTAGATCTTTCAGAAAAAGTTTTGAGTGGCTCTCTCAGACCTCGGCTACTACCACAGAACCCAACTGTGGCTGCTGGTGCTGGCTGGCTCTCGCGCCAATCTGATAGGCATGCAGTGGATGGTGGTGGTGGCCAATGGCCATGGGTAGTGGGGGATTTTATACACAACAACAGGGACAGCCGGAGGCGGACCCCTCTTTCTCTCTCAGTGAGTGCCGCTTGTTTGTGGGTGGGTGCAGGTCTCAAAGTCAACTTGCACAGCTTGGTTTATTCATTTCAGAGCGATCGAGGGGAGGGAGGACCCGACCCATGATGGAGGATGTGTCGTTTGCGCGACCTGTGTCTTGAATCTTTCTTTTTGGGGTCTCCTCTTGATCTCATTGAAACCCTCTGATCGCTGGATGCTGCTGACACTGGCTGGCCTGGCCCGGCCCGTGGTGACTGGTGAGGCCGTGAGGGACGGAACGAGGTGTCGCATGCGTAGGCCTGGTGCGAGGTGGGCGCAGCTGGCATGTGTCCACGGGTCCACGGGTCCGTGGGAAGTGCGAACCCCACCTAACATCCGCACCCGCCCGGATCTCTCGCTGCTGGTCAACGACACAGTCGCGGCGTCTGTCCATGGCTTCTCCCGTAGTACTACGTGCATGGAGTGAGCTGTCTGATGTATGCGCGCCTCTTGCAAGTGAGCGGCTGGACGGACGTACACGTACGTGGGAAGATGGGCGGCCGGCCGCGTGTCGTGCATTGCGAACCAACTGTGACGCGGCAGTTGGCTCAGTTAGGTACACCCCTATTTGCATTGGGTGCAAGCCCACTCGAGAGAATACGTACAGCACGGCACTGATCAACAAGTCCCAATTTGCATCGAAAGTACGGGCACACGGCAGATAGTGTAGTGTGTGATCGATCCACTGCGGCAGATAGGGTTCGTCTTCGTCGTCCCACCCAATCCTTGGTGGCGCGCGGACGACGGCGGCGAAACCAAAAAAAAAAAAAAAGGCGATCGTGCAACGTGCATGCAAACGAGAGAGTGAGAACACGGAAGATAGTGTGTGATCCACTGCGGGATCCCACGCGTTCCGCGTCTTTTTTTTCCACCGCGCAGTGCATGTACCTAACCTAGCTGCCCGATCGACATGCATCTTGGTCGGGACAGAATATGCTTTTCCTCGCTGCAAGGCACGCACGCAGGCAGCTCCACGAGGCTGCAGTGGTTGTCATCAACAGCCGTACACGTTTCAACGGTACAAGCTTTTGGGCCGCTATTCGGCGAGAAAATCCCCTAAAAGTACCACGAAACGAACGGTACCATCCTGAGGGGCTTGGGCGCTTGGCACCTACTAGCTCGCGGCGACTTTGAATTCGTGAACTGACACGACGTCGGCCGGAGAGGATTCCGTTCCGCTCACCTTGGGTTGATATGGGCGTACGGTACGGGCAGCACGGCGCGGTGGCCGACACCGTGGACCGCACATTCTCTTCTCTTCTTGGTCGCGCGGATCGTGGTGGTGGAGAGGGGACGATTGGTCATCCCTGGATCCTGGCTAGCGGGCTCCCGTTGGCCTCCGCGACAAAAGCTATCGGCAAACAGAACGGGCGACTGCACTGCAGCGCCTTTTGGCTTTTCGCACGTTATCGCTGACCTCGTTTCATTTCCACAAGGGGCAATGAGGGTGTGGCGTGGACGTCCCTTGCCTCGCTGAAAAAACTTTTAACCTACCCACAGATCAGCTTTGGATCCCCAAATCCATGCGCTAATGTTGTACCACGAGTCTATTTGAGGGTCATTGTTTTATCTTTTATTTATTTGATAATAGCTTTTCTACAGTATCATATGTTTATTTGAATGAAAAAGAATTTGCACTCGCTGTTTGCTTTTGAGTGGCTACTTGGAACCTGTTTGGATCCACATTACTAATGGAGTAGCTAGCAACTCAAAATTAGCAAGTCCAGATCCAAACAGGTCACCTGCATGCTAATTGGTGTGCTAACCAGTAGCAAAAATTAGTAAGGTGGTTGCTGCTAGCAATAAGAGAGTTTTTTTTGTTTAGCATGCTAAAATAATTTTTAGTAGGATCCAAACAGGCCTAGCCAGCCTGCTTCAATATGAGCCAGGCCAACAAACATGAGCTAGATGGGCTGTAATCTTATAAACAGTGATCTGGGCCTAGAACTGCATCCCACAGGCCCAGCCTAGAACTGCAGTCCACAAGCCCAAGGACCAGCACGAACCATCCCCTCACCGGCGACCACACAAACAGAATACTAGCCGTCCGATCACGACGAGATAATTATCTCTCCAAGCTCCGTCCGCCGTCCGCCGCACCGTGCCGTTCGGCTAAACCCGGCCGCCCGCCCGCCTGCTGCACCCCATCCCGAAGCCGGGAGCGGAGGCGCAAAACCCTCCTTCTCCTGCTCCGGCGCCATGGGCGGCGCCTCCAAGCTGCTCTCCTCCCTCCTCCTCACCTCCTCCCCGCTCCGCCTCCGACCCACTACTGCCGCCGCGCGCGCTCTTCCCTCTCCCCGCCCGCAGCGGCCTCGCGCCGCCTGCTCCTGCTCTCCTCGCCCTCCCCGCCCCGCACCCTCTCCACCTCGTGCGTTGCCGCTGCGTCCTCCTCCCTTCCGCACGGTTCCAGCTCGGCCTCCCCGGCGCCACCGCCCCGAACTCCTTTTCCCGAGTGGTCCCGCCTCGTCGACCGACTTGCCGCCGCCGGGTACGGGTCCGGCTCGCCCCTTCCCGCTGACGAGCTCGCCCTCGCGTCCGGATGCGACCTGTCGGACGGGGCGCAGGCCGCTGTGTCCACCATCCTCGCCTTCGCGCGCGACCGGCCTGACCTCCTCAGGTGAAGTGAATCGCTTGGCTGGTTGGCTACCTGACTGGGCTTTGGCGGGGTTCAAGGTCTCTTAGTTGCTGTCTTGCTGACTAATTCGGGTGTGTGTCCAGTTCGCTTCCGAGGAAGGTTGTGGAGGTCCTGGTGGCCAATGGAGCGCCGTCTCTGTTCAAGGACGGGGAGGCATCAGCACAGCGGCTTCGGCGCTACCTTGCTGGGGATGAAGCCGATGTATGTCATTTTGCTTCCGTTAATTGGTCACATTGCATCATTATTAGTTTGGGCTAGTAAATACTAGTAGTTCAGTCATCTGCATGTTCATCAATCTACTGGAATATGACCTTTGCTCAGCTCAACACACTAAAACATGGGAATTTTTTGCCAGGTCATTGTTTCAGAGAGAGCTGAAACTGTTGATATTGTTCGATATCTCCTAAGTTACACTTACGGTTCTTCTGACAGCTACTCAGAAGACAAGGAACTTACTGATTCGGCTGTGAGAAATATCATGGCTGAGTTAGTGAGTTTTAGTGTTCTTTCCCAGTCTTCCACTTCTGCGGAATCAACTCCCAACCAAAGTCGCTTCAGTCAGCATGAACGATTTTCTAGGTCTCCAGGGCAAAATATTGAAATGAAGCGAGGTGATTGGATTTGCACAAGGTATGCCACTTCTAACATTCTTTTTTTTCTTTAACATTAACCCCTCTCAATGCCTTGCATTAAAGTATGAACTTACCTATTATTCATTTTGCTACTAGATATGATGCATCTAAAATGTGTACCCAGATGTTTCCTTTTCTTGGCAACCTGATACTATTGTCACACTAACTTGTAACCTCTCTCTCTCTCTCTCTCTCTCTCTCTGCAACTTGCAGATGTAGTTTCATGAACTTTGCAAGAAATGTTAGGTGTCTTGAGTGCAATGAGCAGCGGCCAAAGAAGATGTTGACTGGTGGAGAGTGGGAATGCCCTCAGTAAGATCTGACATGCTAATTGCTAAATTATTTGTATTAAGCTTATATAACTCTGACAAGGCTGACTTTGGTTTGTCCTTTTGCGAAGGTGTGATTTCTATAATTATGGAAGGAATATGTCATGCTTAAAATGTGATTGCAAGAGGCCAGCAACAATTCCATCCAATCCTGCAACTGTTGGTACTGGGTTAGGTGGTGTGGCACAGCTTCTTAATGTAACGAGTGTTGGTAAATCTGAAGTTGAGAGAAAGCTTGCTGAAAATGATGAAAAGGCAGAAAGATGGTTGAGCAAAGTATCTCAACTTCATGATTCAGCTGACTTAAGTAGTCTAGCAGAAGATGAGGACTTTCCTGAGATTATGCCTATGCGCAAGGGAGTGAATAAGTTTGTGGTTAGCACGCGCAAAACACCACTGGAGAGAAGGCTTGCAAATGCACAGTACAGCAGTAACAATATCCCAACATTGTCTGACCCAAAGATAAGTCAAACTTTGGACAGGATACTTGGGCGTTCAACTCCTACTGCAGCCCCAAACAATCAATCTGTTACTAGTGACGCAACTGAAGCTCCGAAGAAACCAATAGATCCTGTTCCATTTGTGCCCCTTTCTGCAGATCTCTTTGCTAAACCACAGAGTAATAATGGACAGAGAAATGAGAATATAAAAATCAATGCAGAAGATGACAGTTCCATGGCAAATAACACAGTGCCTTTACCTGAGAGGCAAAGTATGCAACCATTAGATACCACTGAGAAGTGGTCCAAGAAAGTACCAGAACTTGACAATGTAAAGGATTCCCCAAGTGCAATTTCTGATGAAAATTTTCCCGAGATTATGCCAATAAGGAAAGGTGAAAACCGATTTGTCGTTAGTAAGAAAAAAGATCGCTCATTGACATCACAGCAGTACAAAAGGCGTAGTGTTCTTGAGCAGGCAGACAGTTCTGATTTTGTCCCATTTGTCCCATTTCCTCCTGGCTACTTTGCCAAGAAAGATACGCCAATAGAGAGTACTACAGACACAGGAGTTATGTCAGAAGGCAGGCAGCCAAAAGGTATCCTGAATAATGAGAACTGGAACTGTAATCACAATCAGCATCAATCACAATCTCATGGGGCGCAATCTAGGCCGAGTGGTATTGCATATACTGGCACTCAAATCACAGGCAACTCCCAAGGTAACTACAATGGTGGCAGAGGTGAATCTACTTACCATGGAACTAATTTTCAACAGCAACCTTATAACTCAGGTTATAGCAACAACAGTTATTGGAGCAGTGATAACAATAACAGCAACAATGCCTGGAGTGAAAACAGAAATTATAACAACAATAATGCTTGGAGTGGTAACAATTCCTATAACAGCAGTACTAGGAACAGCAA
The DNA here is from genome assembly GCA_015844335.1 of Chrysopogon serrulatus. NCBI lineage: Eukaryota > Viridiplantae > Streptophyta > Magnoliopsida > Poales > Poaceae > Chrysopogon > Chrysopogon serrulatus. Next base: position 64,322 of record JADLZL010005360.1, read on the forward strand.
TAGCAGCGACAACAGCAGTCATGGTTATAACTACAATGGTACATGGAATGACAGCAGCAACAGTGCATGGAGCAGCAACAGCAACAATAACCAGAGTGGTTCATTTGCCGATAATAACAGTGTCAATAGCAGCAGTAGTTCCATGAATGCTAATCAGGCGGTTCACAGTTCAGGTTATGCAGGAAACTCAAATGGAGGTTATACTGGCAAGAGCTTGGAAGGATCTGCTGTGAAGGATCCTGATCCTCTAGACATGTCTGAGGAAGCTAAGGCTGAGAGATGGTTTAGGAGGGCAGCTCAGATAAAAGACATCTCTGAGCTAGCGAACATTCCCGACGAGGACTTCCCTGAGATAATGCCGATGAGGAAGGGGGTGAACAGATTCGTTGTGAGCAAGAGGAAGACACCATTGGAAAGGAGATTAACATCCCCGCAGTACAGAAGGAACCTGCCAATCGTCAGTTCTGAAATGGACAAAGACGCCAGCTGAAAACAGAAGTATGATTGCCTGCATACCACAATCCAAACTGCGATGCGATGCACCATTTTTACACCAAGGTATTGCTCGGTACCAGTTTGTGACGATAAGTGAGCAATCAGAAACAGAAACCATGAAAAATAATGCCCCAGGAAAGGTTTTTTGTATGGTAAAATTTTGTTCGCAATGACCTGGGGTTTGCTGGATTTTGTTTGCTACATGTATACTATACACATTTGTGTTGTACTAGAAACACTTTTTACATGCAACCCGTGCATCAATGCGTGGCATTATCAAAGTTTTGGCTGGTCTGAGGTTACATGTGTACTGAGTTTGTTCATAAATCTGGATCTATAATATATTCTACTAATTGGTTTTGATAATGCAAAATATCTCTGCTTTTTAGACCTTCTTTAGCAAGGTTTTCTCTAGGTCTTCCCTACCGGTTTAATCAAAAGCTCTGCCAAACGTGCGCATATGATAACAGCTTGCAAAGTTAAAACAAAGTCAAAACTGATGAAACCAAAGCCATTGTCGCCTTGAAGTCGAAACCACAAAAACATGGATTTCCTTAGGTTGTCCGTTATTAGTTTAGTTCAAGTCATACCAAACAAGACCTTTATTTACTTGTTGACGGTATAGTTTGAGTGAAACAAGTTGCATTCTTCTGCGTTGGTCAAAAACACCATCACGGACAGATCTAAAATTTGAGTAAAAGATTACATGTTCATTTGTTTCAATGCAATTCATAAACCCTCCTTGTATGCACAATTTTTTTTAAAAAAGAATGAACTATTACGAGACGATCTAAAAGACAACCCATTATAAAGGTTGCCCGTGTGAAGTTGTATGCATGAGACTAATATACACCCGTGTTAGTGGCCCTGATTGGGACAATGGTTGCAGCTCACGAGATTACCATAGACATTGCTGCAACACTGCAAGACAATATGGTGGATCCTAAGTATTCGTCGAGCGAGCTGAATCAACAACACTACAAGCGGGCGACTTCCTCGCTGCAGTATCAGACATCCATCGCCTGACATTCATGGCGTCGCTCCATCGACCAGTACTCGCATAAATATTGCTGAGCAACATGTAATCCCCGCTGTTACCGGGGTCTAATTCACTAAGCTTCTTGGTGACCACCTCGGCAACAGCCACGTTACCATGTGTCTTGCACGCCCCTAGCAGTATCCTCCAAACCACAGGGTCAGGAGCCAGGGGCATTTCACTGATGAAACTCAGTGCCTTCTCCAGCTGACCAGCACGGCTGAGAATATCAACAACGCATCCATAATGCTTCATCTGCGGTTCCAAGTTGTGAACTGATTTCATCCTTTCAAAGTGGTCAAGGCCTTCCTGAACTAGTTGCCTGTTAGCACAAGCGATCAGCACACCAAGGAAAGTAACCTCATTTGGTCTATGACCTTCAGTGAGCATACTGTGAAAAATGCTCAGTGCCTCATCCTCAAACCCATTGTTTGCTAGTCCTAGTATGATTGAGTTCCATGATAAGGTGTCCTTCTCCTCCATCTCTTTGAACACTTTTAGTGCCTCGTGCATGCACCCGCACTTTGCAAACATGTCAATCAGAGAGTTCTCCATAATGATGTCAGCTTTGATATTGTTTCTCCTCACATAGTCATGAATCCACTTACCAAGATCAAGTGCACCCAAGTGTGCACAAGCAGAAAGTACACTGGCAATCACGACAGCATCTGGTTTCACCTTGGCTCTCTGCATCTGCCTAAAGAGCTCCAGAGAATCAGAGAAGTGACTTGCCTGCGAGTATGCAGATATCATAGAACTCCACGAAATCAAATCTTTGTTAGGAATTTGATCGAATATTTTCTTCGCTGAGACCAAATTCCCACCCTTTGCATATGCGGTGATCATTGCATTCAGTGTCACAGTGTTCTTATCCTTCATATGAGAAAAAACCTTTTCAGCTGATTGCAGCTGCCCACTTCTACAGTAATAATCAATCAAAGTATTTCCCAAGTACACATCGACCTCAATGTGATTACCCTCGATGTACCTAACCATAAAATCTGCCATGCTCCAGTCTCCTAGATGAGTGCAAGCTGAAACCACCTTGACCATTGTAACATTATCGGCTTGCACTTCTTCAGCCTGCATTAGCTTGAATAATGCCAAGACATCTTTTAATCTCTTCTGCTGGCTGTATCCACCGATCAAGGAATTCCAGGACACAACATCCTTAACAAGCATCTCATCAAAGACAGATCTTGCACAGACCAGATCACCACAAGCAGCATATAGATGAATCAGAGAATTGGAAACAAAGATGTCAAGAAGAAATCCAAGTTTTATAACATGGTTGTGCATCTGTTCACCTTCCTTCTGAGCATAAGTTTTTGCACAAACCTTCAACACGAAAGGAAATGTCAGGTTGTCTGGTCTCATACCCTTTTCCTGAGCTTTCTTGTAAAAAATGATTGCATCTTTTGGTGCATCACTCTGAGCAAGACCCCTGAGTAGAGTATTCCAAAGAAAAGTTGTTGGTGATTCGATCTGCTCAAAGACTTTATGAGCAAAGACCAAATCTGATTGCTGAAGAGCATAAGATCTGATAACCTTGGACATAGCATATTGACAGTTGTGCAAGCCAGAAACAACAAGATGAGCATGGAGCTTCTTTACAGCTTCCATCATTACAAATGATCTAGTTACATGAGGTTCACTTCACGTGGTTCCTGCAATTGCAAAGAATCGTAAGATAGGTAAAAGGTCCAACAAACAGTTGTACTGGACTAAACAGTCATTTTGAAGGTCAAAAAGAGTGAACAAATACAGCATGCCTTCGAGGCTTATTATAAGGACATAAAAAGAAAACAAAGTGAGATGGCACAGTGGTAGCACTGAGTTAACGAATATGGAACTGCAGACATATCGTCTATGACAATCTATTTAGCAGGCAAGAATCAATAAAATTCCATATTGTTTCTTTACATGGAAGATAAAAAGGAAAAAGAGTGCAATAACCCACCATTAGGTTGGGAGATTCAATGAAGTCAATGTACTAGAGGGAGATCATTAATGTGGTAAGGTTGCAAAAAAAATTTAGAGAGCTTGAATCGCACCAACCAAAGCAAGCCCAGGAACCTTAACAATTCTCTTCTCATCCAATAACTTCCGTGCTTGTTCAGCATCACTGAACCTACCAAGGTCACTAAGTACATTGGACAACACTGCAAAATCACCTCCAGATTCTCTTTCTAAGTCTGATATCATCTTTATTGCCCTCTCCCCCATCTCGACTTCTCCATACTTACTGCAACAACCCAACAGTATCCTCCATACAATTACATTAACCTCCATAGGCAACCCTTCTATTATCTGCTCAGCCTCACACAAACGTCCAGCCCTACCTAGCATGTCTATGATGCACCCAAAATGCTTGATCTCTGGATCTATATTGTACTCAGATACCATGCTTTTGAAAAAGGCTAACCCTTGCTCTACCAGCCCCCCATGACTGCAAGCATTGATGACACTCAAGAAGGTGATTCTGTTGGGCCTAATCCCTGCTCTTCTCATCTCTGCAAACAGGCCAAGTGCCTCAACTGACAGCCCATGCATTGCAAAACAAGAAATTATCGATGTCCATGACACCAAGTTTCTTCTATCCATCATTTCATCAAACACCTTTAGCGAGTTTTGCACAGAGCCAATCTTAGCATACAAGTCTATGAGCGAATTCCCAACCCGGGCATCTGACAAGATACCCTTCTTCTGACAATAGCCATGCAGCATCTCACCCATAAGGATCCCTCCAAGATTAGATATTGCAGGAACAACTGCTAAAACAGTTATCTCACTCGGGCTAATGCCTCCTGCCATCATGTGGCGGAAAAGAGCAACAGCCTCTGCATAAAGACAAGCACGTGTATACCCATCAATCAGCCCGGTCCATGAGACAACATTCCTACAGGGCATCTGATCAAACAGAAGCCTCGCATACTCAACCTCACCCCATCCAGCAAAGCCAGTGATCATCACATTCCACGAAACTACGCTCTTCACCGGCATTTCATCGAACGCCTTCCGTGCTTCCACTAAGCACCCAGACACAACATACATATTGACAAGGGCGGTGTGCACGTAGGCATGGAACTCGAAACCCTTCTGGACCACGAGCCCATGGAGCTGCGCACCGGCTCGAGGCCAACACAGACCCGCACAAGCCTTGAGCGCGAACGTGAAGGCAAATGTGTCATCAGCGAGGTGCTGGCGCGCGTGCCTGAAGAGGTGCAGAGCTTCCAGTGGGAAAGGGCCGTGGGAGTAGGCCTTGAGGAAGGCGCGCCAGGGCGCGGGACTTTGGTCGAACACCTGGTGGGCAATAAACTGGGTGTGGATTTGGAGGAGTTGGCGCCTCCTGTCTTGGTGCCTCAGGACGAGAGCGATTAGGTCGCGGAGGCGAGGCCTAGTGACGGGACGGAATGGTGGGCTTCGTTGCCGCAAGAGGTGGGAGGGAGAGAGCCATGTCATGGAGGTAGTAGTCCCCAACCAAACCTTCCTCTACGCAAGCATCAAGTGCTAGAAATCAGTAAACCAGGATCCCTACGCACTGCAAGTATGGTGAATTCGGCGACGCAGCAAAAGGGCGCGCGCACCTTGAGAGGCGTCGTGGATGACCTCGCTGTTGCGGGAACAGATGCCGGAGCTGAGGGCCGCCTGAGCCTGGAGATCGACCACAGGCCTCAGCTTCCTTCTCTAGCGCCGTCCAGTTCCAAGGCGGGACGTTTTGTCCGGGGCTCCCTTCGACAAGCGACGTTTCAAAACCCAACAACAATATAACAGCAACCTGCCACAGCGGGCGGCAGGAGGCGGGCGGCGGCCAGTTCCTCACGTCCTCCTGGGCTTTTTGGTATTCAACCATCATGGGAAGCGGGCTTCGCTAGAATGCCACTCTTTTTTTTTTTTTTTTTTTTTTGAACTGCTGATATTTCATTACTCATCAGCACCAGCTAAATCGCTGGCCACCAAAACCCCAACATCTGGGGGAACAGTTTCCCAAGTGATCATAGTTTCACTGGGATTATTACAACCATGCGCTGCCAAAGCATGCGCAGCACGATTACAAATACTAGGACAAACTAAAACTGAACTGTAAACAAACTCGGCACTTAGCAGCAACTTCAATTCCGTGATGATCCCTCCCATCGCCGATAGCCTATACTCATCACTATTTAGTGCATCTCTGACCATGGTGGCATCAGTTTCCAGCACTATCTTTGAAATACCCAGATTTGCTGCTTCATGGACACCAGCAAGGGCTCCCAGTATCTCTGCGTGGAACGCATTTTGCAGGTGTTCTTCCTTTTTAGCTCCAGCTCGTATCACTTGTCCTTCCTCATTCCTGATAACAAATCCCCAGCCGCCCCTTTTATTTCTCTCCGAAAATGCGCCATCAGTATTCACCTTATAGATACCCTCCAGCGGCTTCCGCCACCTCTTCCTTTGAACCTGAATCACAGGAGCTGCTGCTGAGCCTGTTGTTGGCCAATATTCAGACAATGCCTCTGTAACATACGCCACCTGTGCAGCCGATCGGCGGTGACCTTCCTCCCTCTGTGAATTCCTTTCGTTCCACCATAACCATAGTAGAGTTACCGCCTTCAGTTTCGTTTCTCGATCTAGGCTAAGGATCATCTCCATCATTTCCTTTGCTGAACTTGCTTCTATCAGTCTTAGTCGGGTGGACTCCAGATTTAGTTGCTGCCACGCTCCCCTAACCTCCTTGCACTTTAGGAACAAATGTCCCCCATCTTCATCTGTCCTATTACACATGCAACATATCGTGTCTACTTCCATTCCCCTCTTCTGGAGAACTCTTCTAACAGCCAGAGTATTATGACTGAGTCTCCATAAGAAATGTTTTACTTTTGGAGGGCAGTCTAGTTTCCACAATCTTGACCAGAAATCTGAATTCCCAGAGCTTCTTCCTGCTGCCACTGCTGGGCCCTTGTGGGCGTTTCTTGTTATGCCATCTCTGTGCACCTTGTAAGCCGATTTGACCGAGAACTGGCCTTTTGGATCAAAATGCCACCCCACGATATCCTCCATCTCAATATGGGTTGGCACTGACTTGATAACCTGTACATCTTCAGCCCAGAAGGTTTGAGAGAGTAAAGCCTCATCCCATTTCTCAGTGTATGGATCAATCAGCTCGTCCACTGTTCTCAAAAGGTTTCTCCCCTTGGGACGTCATAACACGACGTGTCGTTCCCCTCGGCAGCCATGGATCAGTCCATATATTAACCTTGCTGCCCATTTCCTATTCTCCGGATCATTCCTTCCTTCATTACCCGAACTCCCCGGTATATCTTTGCGCCGGGTAGCCGAGCACCCATCTTTTACTTTAGCTTGCAACACCGAAGTGTGCGGATAGTACTTCGCCTTCAGAATTTTAGCACATAAAGTTTCTGGGTTGTGCAAAAGTCTCCACCCTTGTTTGGCTAGCATTGCCATGTTAAAAGAGTGGAGGTCCCTAAATCCAAGTCCACCCTCGGCTTTTTGGTTTGACAAGTTTCTCCCATTTCACCCGGTGCATACACTTTTCCTTGTCTTGATTTGCCCACCGGTACTTTGCAATCATAGCGCTAATTTGGTTGCACATCTCTTTGGTGATGTCAAAGCATCCCATAGTAAACACTTGGGATTGCTTGTGCAACCGCCTTTGATCAAGATCTCTTTACCGGCTCGTGATGCCTTCTTCTCCTTCCATCCTTGGATGCGCTGCCATATTCTTTCCTTCGGATACGCAAAGACATTGGTGCGGGCACGCCCAACATACACAGGCGGACCCAAGTACTTCTCATTCATCGTTTCATTTGTGATTTGCAGAACTTGCATCACTCCAGCTTTTTGGTTCGGACCCGTACTAGGACTGAACATTACCGTGGATTTTGATGCATTTATCTTTTGGCCCGAGCACTCCTCATAAATAGTCAGCAGACTGTTGCAACGCCGTCGCCTCCTCCATATTAGCTCGCATAGGATCGGCCGAGTCGTCTGCGAACAAAAGATGAGATCTTTTGGAGCATTTCGGCAAACTTTTATACCATGTATTCTCCCCCTCTGCCTCTACGGTTGGCCAGTGCCGAGAACCCCTCCGCACATAGTAGAAATAGATAGGGGGAAATCGGATCTCCTTGACGCAGCCCACGCTGCGGGACGATCTCATTTGTTAGTTCTCCATTCACTCTTATTCTGTACCTTACCGATGTAACACAGTTCATGACAATTTCAATCCATCTCCCATCAAAGCCCAGCTTGCTCAACATGTCCCGCAGAAAGTTCCATTCAACTCTGTCATACGCTTTGCTCATGTCGAGTTTAATTGCTGCATACCCCCCATGCGCACTTCTTCTTACTCCTTATGAAGTGGGTCATTTCATATGCAATCAATATGTTGTCCGTTATAAGACGCCCTGGCACGAAAGCGCTTTGCGAGGGAGCAATGATCTCTGGCAGAACCTTTTTCAACCGGTTTGCCAGGACTTTCGAGACCAACTTGTAAATCACATTGCACAGGCTGATCGGACGGAGATCCTTGACGTTATCCGGGCGTCGGACTTTTGGGATCAAGACAATGGTCGTATCATTCCATTTTTCGGGCATCTGTCCACCCCGTAGAACATCGAGAACCTCCTTCACGACGTCATCTCCCACAATCTCCCAATACTCCTTATAAAACAGGGCTGGGTCGCCGAATCGCCATTATGAAACATGGTCACCACGCTAAAATGCCATCCAAGGGCTTTGAGACTCTTTTCTTCCTCTTATGCCCCTGTCTTTTTTTTTTTTTTTTTCACGAGCTGCTCGCTTGGGACGCGCTTCTTCTTCTCCGACTCAGCGCTCTTCTTCTCCATGCATGTCTTTGTCGAGCACGGGGAGTTGGCGCGGCGGTCCGGCGCCGAAGAAGCAACGGGCGGGCCGGAGGACGGAGGTGGCCCGGCCGCAAGCGGAGAACGCAGCGGACGCCAGATCTCGCATTGAGGCGCGTTCGAGCGAAGTTCGACAACTTGGACGGCGAGAACGACGGCGAGAACGCCGTCGCCGCGGGTTGGCGAGGATGAAGCGAGTTATTAGGCTCGGCGGCGACGGCTCTTTCCTACCTGCTGCGTCGGCGTAGCGTGCTGTAGCGGTCCCTCGTCTCAGCTCGCCTCCACCGGCGCGGCGAGGCTTTGAAACACGTCCGAGTCGCTCGGCGGCTCAGCGCGCGGCGGCACGCATCTTGGAGGCATCCCGCGCGCATCTCGCCACCGCGCGGCGCCAACCGCGCCACGGAGATGCGTCGCGCGGGCGGTCGTCGTCGGCGCATCTGCTGCGCGAAAGCTCTGCTGACTCAGCGCACAATGAGCACCATGGAGGAGGCGCGGCCCACCGACTCCCGGTGAAGCCCGGGAGCCCCTCGTCCGCGCCGCCACCACCGGTTGCAGCATGCGCTCTTTGTTCTTTGCTTCTTCGCTTCGACATCAGCGGCAACCCGGCGGCCCGGCGTTACTTCAGCTCCGCTCGAGGGCTCGGGCCCGGCCAGCGGCCAGCCCGCGCCCGCAGCTGCACCCCGGCCGGCCGCCGTGAGCTCCTCATAATGGCAACGTCGTCGCATTTCGGCGCACACCTCGCCGGAAGTCCGAGCCGGCCGCACGACCGCCGCGCCATCACACGGTCCCCCGGTTTAGGGCGGCCGGGATCTCACGAAGCCCGGCAGCATCCGCCGCCGCCGCCGAGGAAGGCGGCAACGGCCGGGAGGAGGTCGAGGGGCCGCGACGAGGCGGAGAAGGAGCGCAGCGCCGCGGCGACGGTGCCACGGCGGCCACCTGGAAGCCCATGACTTTGCTCCTCGCCCTGGCTGGGGGGGGCGGCGCATTTTGGCCGGGGCCGTGGGGCTCGATGCGCGGAGAAGAAGACCGCGCAGGGGCAGGGGGCGAAGAGGAAGAAACGAGTCCTAAAGCTCTCGGATGGCATTTTGGCGTGGTGGGCATGTTTCATAATGGCAATCTGGCGAAGCCCCGTTCTTGGGATGGTATTTTGGCGAAGCCCACTTCCCATGGTGGTCTAATTCCAAAGGGGCTGTCTACTGAATACTCGAGTGTTTTAAAAGGAACCGACACCCGAGTGTCGGGAATCAGAACCACACTCGATTTAATAGGTGAAAAAAAATCGAGTGTCCAAAAGCACACCTTTCACTCGAATCTCTAGAAACCCAAACCAGAAAGAAAATAAATAGTAAATAATACAAAATACAAATAATACAAAGCAAAAATAACAGATTTAAACAGATTTTTGCTATAGAAGTAAAATTGGAAGATTCCCAGATCAAAAATACAAAGCAAAAATTACAGATTTCATCAGATTTTTTTGCTATAGAAGTAAAATTGGAAGATTCCCGGATCAAAAATACAAAGCAAAAAATACAGATTTCATCAGATTATTGCTATAGAAGTAAAATTGGAAGATTCCCGGATCAAAAATACAAAGCAAAAAATACAGATTTCATCAGATTTTTGCTATAGAAGTAAAATTGGAAGATTCACAGATCAAAAATAAAAAGCAAAAATTACAGATTTCATCAGATTTTGCTATAGAAGTAAAATTGGAAGATTCCCGGATCAAAAATACAAAGCAAAAAATAAAGATTTCATCAGATTATTGCTATAGAAGTAAAATTGGAAGATTCCCGGATCAAAAATACAAAGCAAAAAAATACAGATTTCATCAGATATTGAGTACAAACACTAACATTACACCACCTGAAGGAGAATTTTACACTATATAAAACAATGTAAATATGGTAGATACAAACTGTAACAAGATCAATAATGTACTTATGGTTCAAGGACTCTCAACTGTTAAGAATCAAACAATCTAGAAAGGAGATTAAAAAACTCAACAATTAGTATCTATGAGTCAAAACAGTAATAGAGTGAAAAATGAATACTATATAACAATAATTTATTTGAATAAAGAGATAAACCGACGATTAAGCGAAAAAAGATTGAACAACAAGATCTGAGAAAAAAGATGACTCAATCGGAAGCAACAGTATAACTTAACGAGTTCAACTATTACAATAATATAATATGAAAACTAAGGTTCAAACAAACATTTAAGAAACAAACATTCAGGTTCTGACAGTACACAAAATATAAATACTTTACTTAAATTAAGCAAGCTTGAACCAGCATTCTTCTAAGAGAGATCATAATGTCAGAATAGGTTTGTTGTTTCTTGGGAGCAATCCAATCAGAACTAACAGTCCTGTACCAGTCATCTGCCTTCTCTGTGAGAGTAATATTCAGCACACGGTACAGAGACATTAGCTGGCCTCCAACGGTCCATGAGCGTCCGGCCATCGATTAGCATCAGCTTCATCGATGACAAGCACATAAACAGTACCATCATGGGGGTCAAAAACAAACTTGTATATGGACAGAAAATCTTTGCCTCGGTTCTCCCTGACAGCACGAGAAACCAACTTCACACTGCTCAGACCTTTAACAACCATAAGGCGAGATTGCATTCCGGGAACTAAATTTAAATAATCAGCAACAAACATAGACACAGCAAAGCATTGGATAAGGTGAATGGGACTGAAGAATCGGGATAAATTAAATTTTTCACGTAGAAACCACCTAAAAAGAAACAAAAGATAACAGTTGAGCTCTAGAAAATACATATAAATGTGGAATTACTAGAAATTACTATAAGCAAGAGTACATAGAAATAGAAATTACAAATAAGCAGGAATACAAGAAAAATTACAGTATTATAACATAAATATTACACTAAAAAAATAGCAGTAAATTATATTTACATACACTGTATGTAGCAAATAGCAAAGCAAAACTTGACCACCAACATTAAGATTAGTAAATGATACTACATAGCTGTACACAACAAATAACACATACCTTGATCCTTACTGAAATATTGCGAAACTCTTTGTCAGACTCCTTTCTTAGCAAGACTTTTTTAACCTCACAAAATGAAACAGCAGTCACATCCACTCGGATCGTAATACCACAACAACGAGCAAGAAGCTCAGAATCAGCTGCTAAAATATAAACTAGACCATCAGCCTCATCAAGACACATCTTGAAATTCTTAACAAATTTATCCAAAGATATATGCTTCAAAGCACGACAAACAATCATCATCTTATCACCATCGAGCGATTAGCCGGTCTAAGCGCCATCAAACGATCTTGATCACCAACATTCAAACCAAGCACCTCAATAACATAGCTAGAAACTTCCCTCTGCACCATAGTGAAACTCATCTAATTTGAAGAAAGAATAAATAAATTAATATTAAGCATAATTAAATAATAATATCTAAATAGAACTATTGATAGTAACTAACACAGATCAAAAAATACTTAACATAAAGAACAATAGTGCGCATTACCTATAGAAAACAAACACATCATGACTATTTAATAGAGAAGTAAGGTTTCAATATTCGATAGAGAAGTAAGGTCTGAAAGAAGACATGTACATGCTTTCAAGTACATATTAACATAAGACACATACATCAATCAAAAGCAATCGCTGAAAAAAAGAATAGTGGATCTGGGAACAAGTACATCTATAGTATAAGAACAAATATCACATACATCAATGAAAGCAATCAAAGAAGGAAGAAGTAAATCTGGGAACATGTAGATCTATATATCAATCAAACGAATCAAAGAGGAAAAAAATAGTTCTGGAACATGTACATTCATAATACAACAAGAAGTTCAAATAGAATACATGCACATCACACATGGTAAGGCCACACGCAAATCAACAAGGGAACCAGGCGGAACAAATCGGATAATTTATACAAAAAGAAAGAACAGAATCATACCTTCAAGAAGTGGAGAACGTGAGAATAGGAAGATTACACGCAAGAAGTGCAGACATAAGGGAGAGGCAGAGGAAGAAATGCAGAGAAAAGGGAGAGGGAGAGAAAGAAATGGAAAGAGAGAACGGAAAGGGAGAGAAAGAAGGCAGGCAGGCGATCGACAGAGTGAGTGGGTGGGCGGAGATAAATGGGAGTAACTGCACAGAGTCACCACGTTGCAGTTATTACCCAAGAGAAAGACAGGGAGAGAGACCACCGGACCAAACGAGAAAGGCCACTAAAAATACCAATAAGAAGGCCCAACCTAAAGCCCATAAGAAAAAAAGCCCAGCAATATATTAAGACAACAAGCAAACAAAAGGGCCCAACATAAAGCCCAAATAGTTAAGTAACGGGATAGAGAAAACAAAGGCCCAGAAAGAAAAATTGAAAAAAAAACCAACAAGGCCAAACTGAAAAGCCTAATACCAAGGGCAAAAATGGAAAGAGGAACAAAGACCCAAACTAAACCTACACGGCAGTAGACATCACGGCCGCCAGACATAAGTTACACCAGATCAAATAAACAAAACAAGAGACGCAAACCAGATTTTCAAGATGGAGGATGAGGATCGCCAAGAGGACCAGACTGAAGGGAACACATCAACCACAATTCAACCTAGAAACCAAGTAAGATAGAATACTTATCTTAGCATATACTTTGAAGCACTAAATTGATTGGAAACCAGCATCTCATATCAGCAGCCAGATAACAGATTTTCACTGAAAAAACTCCATGTTCCATGTATGAATCCAGTAAAACCTGACACCAATATGGAAATTATTGACAGGAATACACAACAAGGACTTACACAAGCAGGGACAAAGGAAAACAACAAATGCAGACACCAGAAAGCAATGAGTTCATATTGAGCACAGATTACTATTGGTCAGGAAGCTACACAGATCTTATAATGGACCAGATAAGGAACTCACAAGAAGAACAACTGATACAAGCAAGCTATCAGGTACGCAGTTTTAACCATGCATGGTACTAAAAGTTACATCAAATAAACACAAAATTTACACCATATCAGAAAATGTAAAAGAAACTTCATATTAATGTAAATAATGCTAATTTGATTTTATACAGGAACCACAGGGGCCATTCAGATCATTACTACTTGGAGGCATGAGCAATGAGGTACAGGTCATACAACTACTAATAGCTAATACAAATAATAAGACATCATCTTGAACAACAAGGACTTACACATTCGGATAATTTCTGTGTAAATGAAATGCTATACAGGGAGCCAAAACACATTACCAGGCAACTGCATTACATCGAGCTTGATAATGAGGTACTCTAAATTCTAATTCAAAGTAAATGTATATAACGTATGAGCAGAAAGATACAAATCACCCGATAATTTTAGAACTTACTGCTGCATAATGAACAACTGCAGGTTCATGATACAAACTTTGGGAGCTTCAATGACTACAACTGGGAATCCTACAGACAAGAACAAGATCAAAGGGTAAGACATATTTACAGAAAAATACATGATAGAATGAAATATTGATAATAGTAATGAGGAACTTAACTTCTTCTTACGTCTGTTAAAGAATGGAGGCCTACAAGGGGAAACGATGTCGGGGGAGAACTACAACTGGAGAAGAGACATATTTGAAAATTGGAATGTTGATGAGGTGAGCACAAAGAGAAATACAAAGTAAAATATGACTATCTGGTGGATAAACATAATAATTGATACATGATCCATGCAGGATAACATATCTACTGGTTGGACAGAAACAAGTATGACTAGAACAGAAGAAAATCAAAGAATAGAAGGGTCTTCATATAGCATGGACCAAGCAATCTCAAATGAAAGAGCAAGCAACAGTGAACATGACAATGGCATCAGAGATGACAGTGATGATATCATGACAGAACAGGAGATTGATGCATTCATACAATCAGAACAACAAGCAGCAAAAGAAGGAAACAATGCAGATTCAAACAGCAGATACACTCCTCAGATGGGAATGCAATTTAAAAGCAGAGAAGATGCACATCACTTCTTCCACTTTTATGCATTTTTAGCAGGATTTCAGATTGTAAATGCACATGTGGCCAGAACAACAAGCCAAAAGAGGAAAGGTGAAATATTCAAGGTAGAAATGAAATGCCAGTGCTATGGGAAACCAAAAAAGAAGCAAAACAAGGCAGATAACGAAGAAGAAATAGTTATGCAGGAGAACAGCAAGGACAAAGGACCAAAGAGAAAGACAAATATCCAAGTCAGAACAGACTGCCCTGTGGTTATGATGGTCAAGGAGGAAAATGGAATATGGGAAGTCAAGAGACTAGAACTAGACCATAATCATCCACTTTACCCTGATCAAAGAGAACAGCTATTTAGTGGTCATAAGTACATGACAGAGATGGAAAAAGCGATAATTAGAACATTGAATGATAACAACATCCCCACAAGAAAGATGATATCCATCTTATCCTATTTGAGGGGAGGAGTGACAGCACTACCATACAAGAAGAAAGATGTGGCGAATTTCAGAACAAAGCTAAATAGAATCATCACTGGATCAGATATGAGACAGGCATTGAACTACTTTAGAGAAAAGAAAAGTCAGGACCCAAGCTTCTTTTACAAATTTGATGTAGATGAAGAGCTCAGAGTTAAGAACTTGTTTTGGAGAGATGCAGACTCACTCAAATACTATGCAGAATACGGAGATTGTGTGAGCTTTGACACCACATATATGACAAATAAATACAACCTACCATTTGCACCTTTCGTAGGTGTAACAGGGGCATGGACATACCGCTTATTTGGGTGTGCATTCACCAAATGATGAAAGCTGCAGAAACTTTCGGATGGGTCTTGAAGCATTCATTGAAGGAATGGGTGGAAAGCATCCTACAACCATAATAACAGATCAGGACGCAGCCATGAAGGCAGCTATAAGAGACCTGTTCCCAAACACTAAACATAGGAATTGCTTATTCCACATTAAGACAAAATGCTACAACAAGAATTTGAAATGCTTTGCAGTCAATAAAGAATTACCAGAGGAGTTCGAAGATGTGGTTGATAATAGCCTGACAATACAAGAGTTTGAGAAGCTATGGACAAAGATGATTTCAGATTACAAGCTGGAAAACAACAAGTATTTCAACAAGATGTGGGAAATGAGAGAGAGATTCATACCAGTCTACTTCAAAAATGATTTCTTTCCATTCCTACAAAGCACAGGAAGAAGTGAGGGCACCAATTCAAGATTCAAAGATAATGTCGGACCTACATACAGCATCACAAGTTTCCTAAAGGAGTACCAAAGAATAATAGATACAATCAACATGGCTGAGGATAGAGAAGACATGGTAAACTTACAGAAAACACCCAAGCAGTTGGAATTTGGATACAGCATAGAATTACAAGCAAGTCAAATGTACAACAGGCAAATTTTCAGCAAATTCATGTCACAATTGAGAGCTACAACAAGACTTACATACAAACAGATGGCAGAAGAAGGACAGTATGAAGTATGGGAGAGGACAAATCAAGTGCACAAGAAACGTAGAATAAGGAAGTATATAGTTCACACTCACCAGACTGAAATATCAGAAGACTATAGCTGCATATGCTCCAAATTCAGCAAGGATGGAATCTTGTGCTCCCATATACTAAAAATACTAGTAGAAACAGAAGTAAGTCAGATACCAGAGAAATACATAATAGACAGGTGGAGGAAAAAAGAAAGAAAGACGCACCTCAAAAAGATTGCATCAGATACAAGGACAGATGAAATTCTCAGATTCAATGCCCCGTCGAGTGAGTGCAAAGAGTTAAATTCAACAAAGATCAAAAATGAAGAATCAATGGAATATTTACTAGAGGAATTCTCAAAGATAAAAAAGAACCTTGAGATCATGCTAGCACCCAAGAATTTACAAACAGCAGCAATCACAGCACCACCTGAAGTGTCAGGAGAACCAATACACGATACGCATGAAGAACAAAGTGTGACAGCACAACCTTCAGAGGATGGGTCAAACATACAAGACCCACTCACCATTACAAAGAAAAAAGGAAGACCAGAGAAACCAAAAAGATGGAAAGCCATGGTGGAGCTTGAAAGAGAGAAAATGAAAGAAGCAGAGAAGAAGAAACAGAGAAAAACAACTACATCCAGTAAGACAAAAATCAATTATTAAACATATACCTATGTGTTAGAGTGATAAATTAAAACTATATTTCATTGCAGGTCCCAATGCAAAAAAGAACAAGAAACAGAAGACATGAGCATAAACCTGAAGCCAGAAGCAAGACGGATCAATTCAAAAAGAAGAAAGGGTCAAAATTGAAAAGATAGGAACAATTATTATATAGAACCATATTATATACATTGATGTACCAGAGAGCATTAGTATTTGTAATTCGATTACAGGAACCAGTACTATTTTAATATTCTAGCCTATTACATGGCAATATCATGCAGATATCATAGTAGTCATCTTAACCGAGAGAAAGAGAGATGATTTGTACAACTCTTCAGCGACATACGAACAAAGGCCGACATCACGAAGCATCTTGAGCAAAACAGAAACAATATCTACTCATCTTCAATCTCCTATCAAATTTAAAATGATAACAAATTAATTATGAATAAATTATATTAACATAAGCAGCGAAAAAAGGAAAAATATAACTACATAATCATACCGCAAACTTGAAACCAGTCACTAAATCTTTACGTCCAGAATTCTTAGGAGAAAAGAACATCTCATTAGCCAACTTGATTCTAAGATTAGGAATATCGATCTAACCGAAGAGAGTATACAAAGAGCTCGAGGTGATTTCGGTGCTCAAGAAACATCATAACGTAGATCCCCGAATCACATCTAAAAAGGACAAAACATATATAATAAAGATATAATACTGAATAATTAAAAATGTGAGTAGTAAGAAAACTTACTGTGTTCATAGCAGGTGACGAGGAACATATGGATAAATGAGTTTGTATTCTTGAAAATTCATATCAACCATCACAATTTTGTTCCACCAGTATTTGAAATTTGGAATCTAAAACCAAAAATATTAGAAAAATATAAAAAAGAAATTATTAACAATTAATAATTTCACAAAATTGAGTATAACAAGACAAAGAATATGTACCAATTTATCTCTAACTCCCGATCGATAATCGATTCCAAAGACAAAGTAAGAATCAAGGAAAACAAAGGTCCGGTCCTTGATATCAACCACAAAAACGAACCAGTGGTCATCATAGAAACAAGGGAAAAACAACTACCAAAAAAGAATATGTTAGATACAAAAAAAAAAAAAAAGCAAGTAATAAAATTAAACTAAATTACACAAACAGTACCAAATCAGAACAATGAACAGCCCTGCTCTTGGAAGAACGAGTGAAAGCTTTAGTCATGGTGTCTTCGTTAGCATCATCGGGATCTTTTAAAAGTTCATCCTTCAAAACAGAAAATATAAAAATATATAACTCATGAATTACATGAAAAAAAGGAGAGAAATATGGGTGCAAAATAAATTTAACACTCACACAAACATTTGAGAAGAAAAAAAATGGCGTTTGGAAACATCGGGATGGCCACTTGGCTGGAAATAGAGATAGTAGCAAAATGCAGCCATTAGAAAGTTCTTCACAACACCACCAGGTTTGAAAGATTCACCAACAGTCCAGAAAGTACAGCGAACTCCTCCATAATTAATTGCATCTTCTTTGGATAAAGATTAATAAAAAGTTACAAATAATTAGGGTAAAATGAACAGATATATAATACAAACTCAGAAAGAACATCGCCAAACAAAAAATAGCATGCAACAAAAACACATACCCACTATGCCTTGATCCACCCAATTGACAAATAGCCTTGTAATTCAAAATCCGAGACTTATTCACATTGAACTTAGACCTCTCAATCACAAATTCATCACCTAAGACAGAACTTGGCCTAACGAGCCTCCTAGGACCATGAAGAGGAACCTTTCCACCAGTTGAAGAATTTGAGAACTTGTAACCAGACTTACTTGAAGACCCACCAATTTCATTACGAGACACAGATGGAAAACCATGAGTCTTAGACAAAGATTTACGAGAAGAAATAAATCCACAACTTGAATTCTCGCATCTTAGAATTATAAGCGACCTCAGCCCTTTTCACCCGACAAATTAAGCTTCTCGGATAGAGTCCTTGAACCAAGAACGGCAACCTCAGGAGATAAGACCTCAAACACAATATAGAACATAAAGAAATGTAAATAATAACTAAAATATAAATAAAAGAAAAAAGACAAACAAATTGGAAACACTTACATTAACCGGATAAGAACCGTAAGCGAGGCTTTGATGAAGATTTAAACCGAGAAGTGCATGGCAACTTTTTAGATAGATTAGGAGTAATGTGAGGGGACTCATCATCAGATAAAGGTAGAGTCTGCATAACAATGCGATCCTGAAACATGATATTTAAAAAAATCCAAAAAAACATTAACAGGTACAACATGTTCAGGAGCACATATATGTATCATATTACACAAAGCACAAATTCAGGAGACAATGAGAAAAAAATAAACTTACACGAAGCACATGGTCAGGAGAAATATATGTATCATATTCAAGATCATGATCAACAGCTTGCTTAACAGGTATAACATCATCAGCCATAGCAACAGGGACCTCTTGAGATGAACATTTTGCAGCAACATGAGTACTAGCAAAAATATCTTTGGCAGCAACATCAGAAGCTAACCTAGCTCTCTTCATGTCAGCAGAAGGAACACCTACAATTAATTGCAGTAAAATTAAGGAATGGCAATAACAATACAAAAAAAGATAAAATAAATGAAAAACAATAAACAACTCACATTTTGAACGAGAGTGCGACTGGAGAACATGTACATCACTATGAGACTTTACTTTACCACCCATGGCAAAGCATCAAGCGATAAGAAATTATATGAGAACAAACAAAAGAAATAAAGTACTCAAGTAAACAACAAACAAATAAAAAAAAATAACAAAACATAAAATTAAGAATACCATTATCATGATGATAAGGACTTGTATTCATAGGAGAACCAACAGCAACATGGGTAGGAGATAAATGAGGAGAAGGAGGAGAAGCAACAGCAACATGGGAAGGAGATATATGAGGAGGAGCAGGAGAAGCAACAGCAGGATCAGAATTCTTATCATAGTCAGCAAACAACTTCAAGACTTTGATAACTAATTCCTTGGATTTGGACTTCATCAAACAAACATGAGTCATCAATTTAGTAAACATTATCTTCATTTCATCAGGAAGACTCTCAAGAGATAACAAATCAACAAACAATAGGAGAAACACAATGCTTTGAATGATCTTCAATCACGGACATAACACTGGCTTTCAAAGATTCAGGAAGGACACAACCACAAGCATCTTGTAGCTTAGATAAGAAAGCAACATCAACAGCCTCCTCATTGGTGAAATTTGGAAGCATGAGTGACAACCTAAAGTACTGAGCAAATAAATTTATACAGGGAAATACCAAACAAATTTATACAGGGAAATTTATACAGGGAAATACAGAGAAAAAAATAACAAAGAAGAATGCATACCTTCCGATAGCAAGTTAGATTGAAATCAATAAAAGGCCTCATACCATAAACATTAGAAGATTTTAGATCAAGATCGAGAAAAATCTCGATCATATTCTGTTTCCAAACTTTAATCCGAGGTATAGAATCAGCTACTTTGCGATGAGAAAAATCAACATGATCCAAATATGAAACCTTACAAAAAAAAACATAATAGTATTAAATATCATACACATGTACTTCAGAGATACAAAATCCAACATAGACAAGACAAAATTATCTAATTACCAGATAAAAAACTAATAACAAGACACATGAAATGAGGGAATTTCAAATAATCTCAATTTACAATACACATAACAGAATATATATATATATATATATATATATATATATATTTAAGAAAACAATAAACTTACAAACAAGATAATACATGCAACCACCAAGAGCACGAGAACTTTTGTGACCACCTTTCTTTGATTTGTTGAAATTCTTAACACCATCAATCAACCACCGCAAAACAAAGCCCGACCAGTCATACACCTTCAAATTCGAATGTCTTCAAAAACACCAAGATAGCGGGGGCTGGGCACAAGGTTGGAATTGGGGCAGAGAAAACAATGCAAAGCCACAACCAAGAAACAGACAACCACATCCTCATCACTCAAATCAACAGATTTTAGCTTATTGACAAAGAAAGCGACTTGAGGCAGAGAATTCAGACTGAACTTCGACAGAACAATGGATTTCCCAACAGAGTAATTAGAAGGAAAAGCTTTACCACCAACAGGAATTCCAAGAACAACATGCGGTTCGTTTCAAAGAATCAATGGTATAACCTTTCCATTAACTAAAAGATCGCCGGACTTTGTCTCCACATGGCATGCCAACCACTTAGCAAATTTCTTAGGAACAAAGCACTTATCAAAGAGAAGTAATGATCCAAATCCATAGCCTCTAATAACATCTTTCCGATGAGTAGTCAATGAACCAATCACAAAGTAGCAAACTTACTAACCGACTGTCTGTGAAACCATCATAAGTCCGTGAACCAGATTTCTCTTTCTTAGACTATTAAAAACAAATAAAGTGAAATTAGAAATGAGCAAGATATAATACAAAAAACAAAAATAAATGGTCGACACTTAAAAAACAACAAAAACATAATAAAAAAGACAAAAACAGTAGATGGAAAAATAAACAAGCTATCCAATTATCCTTAACAGTAGATTCATGAAAACTTAATTTAATTTCAACAGGCATAAGAAAATACATACTAACTAATAAAAACTTAAGAAAATTCAGTAACTCAACCTCAAACAAACTACATAAAAAATAGAAAAACATACCCGACCAAGCAAAGCCAAAGTCATCTTACGCTTCAATGCCTTCATTTTCTTATACTAAGAAGATTAGAAAAAAAGAAAAAAATGAAATTAGTTCGAAATTCAAAAAATTCATACTGAACAAATCAAATAAAAAAAGAGAACATTATCTTACATCCTTCAAACACTTGCTCATACAAAGCTTGATTGAAATTCCTAACAGCAGAACCACCGGATGATGAATCCTAAATAATTAATTTTTTTAAAAAAAAAAGCAACTACATATATGTCAATGATTCAAAAAACTTGTCAGTGAATGAGAACATGAAAGAAACAAAATAAAATAAATCTTACATCAGAAGATATGTCAGCATCGAGCAAGATAAATCCATAAAATCATCAACATTAGGATTCTGAGAACACATAACATCTTCATTATCAGTGCCAACTAAATCATCAAAATCCTCTTCAGACGATAATTCAACAGCTCGACGCCTTTTTTTACTCCTAGTGTCCATCTAGATAGCAGCATTTAAAAAAATATAATAAATACCATATACAAAACAATAAATACAAACAAGGAACTATAAAAATGCCTCAATCACAAACTATCAAAATGAACATGTTAACTGAACAAAAGCACCATAAAGCCAGGAAAAAAGAACTACCATAATAATATAACTCCAGTACAGAATAAAAAATGAAAGACGGCTCTGAAACAATACATGACCATATCAGCTGCTTTCACCACAAAATTAACTTTGCAAGCATTGCAATAATAATTGAGACCTATACAAATCAGTATACTACTAATTACTCAATAGCATGTATAAACATGAAAAAGTAGATGAAAAAGATAATAGTCAGGAATAGCAATATAAAACAGGCTGCAACAGCAATTCGAGAATCATATAACATATTAAACCAAATTTTTATCAATTTAACTTTGTCATAAATTAGGACACGACACACATCAGGTTTAGACCTTCTCACACACACACATACCACCATAAAATTCATGACAAAACAGTAATCCTAAAACATCAGAGAGAAAATACTCACAATACCCTAAACTAAAATTTGATTCACTGAAGCTGTCACAAAATAAATTATGCTCACCAATACAGAAAATCTATTAGCTGACACTAACAAATCAATAATAAACTAACATTATAAAACCCTAGCACCGAGTCTGTAACAGATACAGTAATTAACAACCAGATAACTAGATAATCAGCGGGGGAATCCAAAACAATAATGAATAAAAGATATTAAAGGGGAGAAATGACATACCGAACCACGACGCCTGCAGGAAGGAGCAGATCCAGTTCACCGAACACCAGCAACATAAAACATTCAACATTTTAGGAACAAAATATAGAGCCAAATGACTAAATCACGAGAAGAACAACACATACCTTTTCACAGGAACCTCTGCAAGCACTGCAAAACGAGTCAAAAATTTAGAAACAAAGGAAACAAAGGAAAATCAGATTACCAGAACAAGCAAAACACGAACCCTTATCAGATTACAAGTACATAGAACAACAAAAGGGCAGAGGAATGGAGGAATCGGAGGGAGAGAAGACGAACCCTAGCGAATCGCCGGCGTCGCCTCGAGTCGCCCTTGGAGAGAGAAAGGAGAGACGAAGAGACGGAGCAGCAGAAATGAAAGCGGCGGACGCGTCGCTCCATTCAATCGGGGAAATAAAGGCGCGATTTCCAAAATCCAAACAGTACCAGCTGACAAGCGGGACCCACATGCCAGCAACAAAGACAAGCGAAATCAAACGAACGAACCAGAACAACCCGCGAAGGAATCCGACGGCAAACAAAATCGAGCGCGAAGCCAACCAGAATCACTCGAGTGAAGGATAGATTTCCTGATTCCAAATAGCTCCGTCCTCCTCGATGTTGCGCAGAGTCCTCGCGAGAGCGATCCCACTCTCCTCCGCCTCCTACGGGTTCCCCAGACCGCTAAACCCTCTCCTCCTCATCGGTGGACCGCGCCTAGCCACTTCTTCCGGGGACCCCGTCGCGGACGGTGGCATCAGCGGCGAAGATGACCCTTTCTCCTTCCCGGACAACTACCACAAGCAGCTCCCGCCCGACGTCGCCCGAGGGGTGGACGCCGTCGTAGCGGCCGCCGAGGCCACCGGCACCAGTGCCGCGGACGCCGCGCGGGCCCTCGACGGGTGCGGCGCCGAGGCGTCCGAGCAGCTCGTGGTGGCCGCGCTGTCGCGCCTCCGCAACAGCTGCGGCGCCGCTCATGCCGCGTTCCGGTGGGCCTCGGCGCAGCCCGGGTACGCGCCGGGGCGGCGCGCGTGCCACTCCATGCTCGCTATCCTCGCCAAGCACCGCCGCTTCGACGCCGCGCGCGCCCTGCTCGACGAAATGCGCCGCGCGTCGACGGTGTCTCCGGCCGCGGTACTTCTCCTCATCCGGCGCCACTGCGCCGCGAGGGATGTCGCGGGCGCCGTCGCTGCCTTCCGAGCGCTCCCGAGCTTCGGATTCCACACTGGCGTCGCCGAGTTCCATGGCCTCCTGAGCGCACTTTGCCGGTACAAGAACGTGCAGGACGCGGAGCATTTGCTGATGTCCTGGCAGAAGGAGTTCCCTTTCGAGATCAAGAGTTTCAACATCGTCCTCAACGGGTGGTGTAACATTGTCTGCAGCTTGCGCGAGGCGAAGAGGTTTTGGAGCTCCATGGAGAGAATGGGCATTGACAGGGATGTTGTGTCGTACGGGAGTATGATCTCCTGCTTCTCAAAAGCTGGGAGCCTCGACTCAGTCATGAAACTCTATAACCGCATGAATGAGGCTGGCATTGCTCCAGATCGGAAAGTGTACAATGCTATTGTGTTTGCACTAGCCAAGGGTCGGTGTGTGAAGGAGGCAAAGATGCTTGTCAGGACTATGGAGGAGAAGCAGGTTGCTCCAGACACAGCCACTTTTAACTCTCTCATTGGCCCTCTTTGTAAGGCTCGTCAGGTTCAGGAGGCAATGGAAATGTTTGATGCTATGTTAGAAAGGGGGCTGTCTCCTTCAGTAAGGACCTTTCATGCATTGCTTAATGTGGCTAGGAACTCCACTGAAGTGTTTGATCTCTTGGATAAGATGAAACAGTTGCAGTGTGAGCCAGAGATGGACACTTACATTATGTTAATCAGAAAATTCTGCCGGTGGAAACAGCATGAGAGTGTGGAGAAGCTGTGGAGTGCAATGCCTGCAAATGGGCTGAGCCCTGACCGCAGCGCATACATTGTGTTGATACATGGTTTATTCCTAAACGGAAGACTAGAGGAGGCAGCAAAGTATTATGAAGAGATGAAAAGTAAGGGCTTTTTGCCAGAGAAAAAGACTGAAGAAATGATAATGGCTTGGCTTGAAGGCAGAGAGCTTGCCAAGGCGCCAGTTAGTTCTAAGGGTGGTTCAGTGTCTCTCAAGCTTCCCAAAAAGTGACAAGTTTAAGGTTTGCCTTTAAGGAAAATTCATAAAAGAAATGAAACAAGATAGGAGGGCACTTATTGTATTTCCTGAAGAACTGCTAAAGTTCATAGAGATATTTTGCTGCACAGGAAATGGGGGGCCACTGTATGTTAGGCCTAGTTATTTTTCATTTTATTGATAAGTTGAAAAATGGAACTACAATGCCAAGACATGTCCAGCTTGTTCAAACATACATGTTGCATGTGATTTTCTGTATTTATTCACATTTACCCTTTATAATCTGCATACATGCTCAATCAAAACTTTTTCCTGAGGCATGTAGGCTCATGCCTGCTGAATACTTCCATTAATGTCGAAGGGGCACTACAGTTCATTTTGCAGAAGGAAATCAGGGAACATGAGATGGAGAAGATGAAGAACAAATTGGTGTAACTTTCTGATATGAAGATTTTGCTGTCATGTTTCTTGGACTGCAGATACCATCCATCGATCCACGCCGGTAGATTCCATGGACATACTTGCACTGAGCTGCTTCCAAAATTGCACTGCCTGAGGACAAGGACATTGTGAGGGAAAGTGATCTTCGCCATTGTTCAGGAGTCAGGACCGGCAGTGTGATGCTGGTCCCTAGCATTTAACTTGTAAGCAGTTTCCACTTTCCATCATGTTCATGCTTTCTGTCACTACATAAGAAGAGAATAACTGCAGTTGAAGACATTTCTTGACTATCAGGAAATCTCTGATTGATCATGAAGGTTAAATTTTCGGTTGGATAATGACTTATTCTAATGATAAAAAAAACCCCATAATGACCCAAGAATTTATGGACTTCCTTCACATTCATCGGAGGGGGTTTGGTTCCTTAGCTGGTTCTCTTCTGTTCAGTTCTTTCACTGCTACGCTACTTTGTGAAGCGACTCGTCAAACTCGAACTGGCAGAGGCTGATCGGAGGTACTTGTCCTGGGAGGCTGGGACAACAGCAGAAGCCATTATTTTGCTGTCCGTCTTCTTTGACAGGCTGGGTTTGTGCAGTAGTGCTTGTGGTCCTAAATATGCAGCAGCACAAGTTTAATACCATCTGTTCGGTATTATAGTTAGTGATGAAAACAATAACTGAAAAGCTTGTTTACGGGACTTTTCCATAGCGTTTTCATAAAGGTGATACCGATTCCGATTATTACTTTAGATAAATTTGGATTTTCCAATTTCTTCCAGTACCGGTACTTTAGTTGCCATTGAATAGTTCGATTGTGAAATCGGGAAAGACCGACTGTCAATTATTTCCGTATAGATATCGTTACATACTGTTTCCGACCCTCTTTCATTCTTAATTATGGTACCATCTAGTGGCACAATATTTGCTATACCCAGATTCCTGATAATACTGCATTTGTGAATTATGTTTATTATGATTTCAATGTTCAATATCTTACAACCTTTCCATTTGTAACCAGCATGTCTTTGATACACTAAACACATAAATTGTATTTACACATAATTTTATTTACACTTTCATCTGTTTAATTTGATGCATAAAGCCTTGCGATGCACTGAAGATATTTAAATCACACAACTATTCACCTCCATATGTGCTGTGCAGCTTAACAATCGGCTCTATTGTCTTCCTCTACTGTATCCTCATCAGGGTGCAGGGCTGATATTATGCATACACAGAGTACAAGATACTGAACATATAAACCTAAGAATCATCTTCAAGCATTACAACACCAGCTATACTACATCACTGTTTCTTTGTGGCTGATGAATGAGGATACACAACGGCATTAATCACTAGCAGATCCCAGTAGCTGCACCTACCACCTAGTAGAAATGGTAGCGATTGTGGAAATGCAGCAATAAAGAGTCGATATGTGTGGTAAACCACCATCTCCCTCGGCTTGAGAACAGTAAGCATCCAGTCACAGCTGCCAAACCACAAGCAACCCCTACCTCAATAGACAGAACATCCCACTTCTCTGAATTATTATCAACATCATCTCCAGTGCTCGATTTAGGCCTGTCGCATACATGAGAAAGTGGACTCCCACACAACCCGTCGTTCCCCACATAGGACGTGTTCGGGAAAGTCAAGAACTGAGCAGACTGCGGAACCGGCCCAGATAAATGGTTGTAAGAGAGGTCCAGGACCTCAAGAAAAGTAAGGGATGTCAGGCTTGAAGGGATCTCCCCTGAGAGACGGTTGTGAGAGAGGTCCAGAGATTCCAGCTGCGCCATGCTCGACATCTGGGAGGGGATCCCACCAGCAAATGAGTTCCTTGATAGGTTGAGCACTTTGAGAAGCTTGAGTTTGCCAATCTCGTTGGGTATGATACCATCAAAGCTATTCTTTGAGACATCAATGGATTTGAAGGTAGACAGGATCCTTACAAGCGTCACATCCAGTCCTTTGAATGTCACAGTGATAGAGTTCTCATAGTATGTGTCAGTCGAATACTGGTACCCAATTGGCTGAGTCTGGCTTTCAACTTGGGAAGAGTTAATCATTGCTTTCAGTCTCTCCAAGCACTGTGCTGGTAAACTACCACTGAAACTGTTCGAAGATATGTCAAAGACTTGCAATGCTGGAAAGCAACTTGTTCCGTCACCAATGGAAATTGGGCCATGGAATCTATTTGATCGTAGAACAAGCACTCTCAACCGAGAGAGGTCGCTTAACCAGTCTGGAAAAGTGTCTACCATCTGGTTGTCCCCGACATCTAGAACCTCTAGCATCTTACAGTTGATCAGAGGCTTTGGCAGCTTCCCCTCCAGCTTGTTGGCGTTGATATTTACCGTCTGGAGTGCACATCCTTTGCTGATATTTTTGGGCAGTGATCCCTGGAAATTGTTGCCTCTCAAGTTCAACACAGCAATGTTCTTTGTCTCCTGTAACAGACAGGTTGGTATTAAGCCACCCAAACTGTTAAAAGAAAGGTCAAGGACTTCGAGATTGCTTGTGTTGCAGATCATAGGTGGGACTTCTCCTGTCAGCATATTGTTTGATAATGACAGGAATTTCGCATAAGTCAAGCCTGACAGAAACTTTGTTGGAATCGAGTGAGTGAAATGGTTGCTGGAGCAGTCCAAGAACGAAGTGTTCAGTGGGGGGACAGGGAGATGGCCCTCAATCATGTTCGAATGGAGATCTAGGTAGAGATATGAGGGTGCTAAGATGTCCCCCTGGATACTAGTGAACAAATTATGGGAGAGGTTGATGTAGTAGAAATCATTTGCTCCAGCCCTCCAAATCCAATCAGGTATGGGCCCGGCAATGCTGTTGTCTGAGAGGTCCAACCGTTCAACTTCATTTTGTTACATTAAGAATGCAGGCAGCTTTGTTAAGTTGCACGATGCCAACCCCAAGGACACAATATTGGGATATCCAACATAAGATCTAGCATCACCTTTCTCAAGAATAGACAGCTTGTTGTCCGATAGGTAGAGAAGAGAGAGGTTCCTCAAATTCTTGATCACACTTAGATCCATGGTACCCGTGAGATTGTTGGATGAGAGATCCAACCTTGTGAGCCCTGAAAGCTTTGACAATGACTCTGGAATTGGCCCTTGCAGATTATTTTCGCCTAGAAAAAGATACTGCAACCTAGAAGATGCATTTGGATGCACCGTTAGGTGGCCAGTGAAATTATTTTGGCTGAGGTCCAACACTAGCAAACAAGGGTGAGAAAACAAATTTGCAGGTATCTCACCGGAGAGTGAGTTGTTGCTGAGATTAACACTGGTGAGGTTATGTAGAGTACTGTACCCATCTGAAGGCAATGATCCAGTGAGGTTGTTATTTGACAAATCCACCTCCTGAATCATCGTCCATTGAGCAAAGGACGGGATAGCTCCATGGAAGAGGCAACTGGAAAGGTCCAGTGTAATGAGGTTGAGGTTGATAATAGATTTGGGTATGTTTCCAGAGAACATTGTTCTGGAAAGCACCAAACTCTGTAAAGCACTGCCTGACGTGAACTCAGGCAGCACCCCATGCAGCATGGTGTTCCCTGACAAGTCTAGTATTGTCAAGCTCTTGATGGAAAATATTCTTGATGAAGGAAAGGTTCCCATCAGCCCAGAGTTACTGAGGCTAAGAATCCGTAAGGAAGACAATTTGTCAAATCCAGTGAAGGACTTCATTGTTGGATGGCTAAATATACAATCGTCCAGTATCAGCTCTGATAACGACCTTAACTTTGGAATAAGAGAAGTTGCAATAGACCCGTTGACCCAGCAGTCTGACAGCCTCAGCTCTCGGAGGGGATGCCTGGAACTGGAATTAGCATCGGCATTAGCAAGAGAAATGTTAATGTAATCAAGGTATAGCCTCTGGAGGCTGTTCAGGTTGGTGATCAGGGAGTCAAGAGTAGGCTCTTTTAGCTCTAGGAAGGGAATTGCTTGTTGCTGTAGAGCGTCCCAGATGAAGGCACCAGAGATATGAAGGGTCTCCAAGTTGGGGAGCCGGGCAATGGTACTGGGCACTTGGCCGACGAAGCCACAGCTGGACAGGTTAAGGTAGGTGAGGTTGCTGAGCCGCTCAAAGCCGGCGCTTGGCAAAGGGATTCCCGTGAAGTCATTGTTGGCGAGGCTAAGGAATCGAAGGGATGTAAGCGTGAAGAGAGCAGAGCTGAGGTTACCGGAGATGGTGAGATCGGCGAGGTCCAGTGAAACAACCTTCTGGGCATCTGCTGTGCCGGCATCACCGCATGTTATGCCTTGCCAGGTGCAGCAGTCCGATTCGGAGCTCGCCTGCCAGGAGGATAGCTCTGAAAGCGCATGGTCGAAGCGGAAGCCCTTCTTGAGGCGGATCAGAGCGGCCTTGTCTTCTTGGCGGCATAGGCCATCTCCTAGTTTACTGGCAACAACAATGATGGCGGCAACAAGGAGATGCTGATAATAAGGCATGGCTTAAGCTCTAACTCAAAGAAAAAATGGCTATCTATGTATATCTTTTTCTTCTATATATATACTGGATCATCAATTACTTCCTAAGCATGACGCTGACATGGCCGGCCATAGTGTGAAGTGTGAACACCGTTTTTGCTGAATGGACTGCTGTTACTGTGTGAAGACGCCGCCGCTTTTCCACTTGTAATGAATTGAATACGCCCGTTTTATGTTTTATCAGTTTCTGTCCCAGTCACTGACTTATTACGGTTCTCTACTCAATCGTCAAAGATACGCAACACAGAAGAATCTTTCAGATCCACATATCACAAAACTTTTAACAGCTGGTTGCAACACAATCGAGAGCTTCTTCTCCTTCGCGGTTTGTATGCCCAAACCCCTCTCACAGACGCTTATGTCTAATCTGGGAGACTAACTCTCCTAAACTTAAAATGTTTTTAATTTAAAGCATGCCATTTCTTATAACAAAACTTTGTGATTTTGACCAAAACTTACAGAAGATACACTAAAATCTATGAACACCAAAATAGTTTCTCCATAAAGTATGCTGTGATAGTGTATTTATTTGAATTTGTAAATGTTAATACACTTATATAAAAACTATATCTTCTGAAACTTTTTTCAAACCTAAAAGTCCAGTATCTTCCTACAAATTAGGGAATTGGGAGGGGTTATTTTGTGCGGAAAAAAAATAAAAGACTGCATTTGAAATGTGAAATGTTTATGCGATCAAAATTAGAGGAGTTGGTTTTAGGACCGGACCTTAGCAGTCATGTTTCCGTTTCCATTTTTGGAACGGGGACAGAAACAGGAACTTGAGGTATGATTTTACACGTGGGAACATAAATATTCATATTTTCGGAACGAAAACGTTCCCGAAACATGAATGTGGG
Organism: Chrysopogon serrulatus; assembly: GCA_015844335.1. Classification (NCBI taxonomy): domain Eukaryota; kingdom Viridiplantae; phylum Streptophyta; class Magnoliopsida; order Poales; family Poaceae; genus Chrysopogon; species Chrysopogon serrulatus. Next base: position 94,883 of record JADLZL010005360.1, read on the forward strand.
AACGGAAACTTGGGTCAAATTCCCGTTCCCTGGCTGCTAAGGACCGGACCTTAAGTATTTCGTGGCAACTCCGTTGATCATACCTACTACTACGTCACAATCATGGCCTCTGGCCTCTGCATAAGACCCACAAGTGCACAATTGGTGGCATGCTGGCATCCGTCGGGATGGACTTCCAGGCAAGCTGTAATAAAGGCCACGGCCCATGAAATCAACAGATTCAATCAAATAAGTCTTTTTTCCATTTCGTTTTATCTTTTGTTACACTTTTTTTTCATTCTATATAGTACTTATATAACTTTAAAAAGTATTTTTAGATATTAACATGATGTAATTGAGTGTGTTTCATCGAATAATTTCCTTAGTTTGTATGATCTGTTCGAGACGAGTTGAGCGTGAAGCATAAGCTGATGTTGTGCTGGGATTTTTTTTTCTTTTTAATTCCAACAGCTGCGTGCATGCACGTGCAATGTTCTAGTTTTGATTTGCATTGTCAGTGCTGTAGAAGTCAACTTTTAATGCTGCGTACACTATTTTACAAACAATGATTAGTGCCTGATCGGTTTATCTCTCTCCCCATGTACAGTACAGGGAGCGCGGTGCGTGCTAGTGTGTATTATGTGATTTTGCTGCTGCGTCACTAGAGAATTGAGCGATTCTGAATGCGTGTCAGCAAGGGAATAGTAGGGACTAGGGAGGAGAACGGAAGCATTTTCAGTTCCGTCCGTAGGTGCTGCATGCTGGCCAAAGGCCAATCAAGGGCTGTCATGGAAGCGTCCAATGAAATTAGTTCCGTCCGTCCCGCTCCTCTGCCATATATACCATATGAGTACGTAAGCATTTCACTGACGCTGATCTCGTTACAGATACAAAATTTTCTGGTATCGTTTCCTCTGGATGATGCATCATGCACCACTGTATATTTCTTTTTCTTTTCTTTTTGCGTTTATTGCAGCCGAATTGAATTAGATATAACATGATAGCAGCCTGCTTTCTGGTAGTGTATTACTACTCTGCATGTGCATATGAAGAATCTAACGAGAAGAACACCTTGGAATTGAAGCTGAGAGTGGCTGCCGCCAGCCTATTACTATTAATAAAAAAACTTGGTTATCAATCGGTTTGTTCTGACAACAACTCACCTGATATCTGAAGGACCGAACCTAAACCTAATCTAACCTATTCAAGCATCCTTTTGGCTCTGCCAACTCTGTAGCTATCCTGTGGCTTCAGTAATACTGATGACTAGGAGTCTCTAGGACTAGGAGCCGGTGGCTTATACTATCAGATTGCTGATACCATGGTCCAAGTCAACGAGCTTATCCTTGTACGGTCTGAAGACCATTGTACCAAAAATGCCGATGCTGATTGCGAGTGGCTCATTTGGAGTTATCTTGCCACCAGATGCAAGTTCATTTAAACCGCTCAGATGATAGATATTGATACATGCGCAAGTTGATTTAGGACAGTGTGCAGATGATAGATAGATATAGATACAGACGCATTTTCTTGAGGAAAACGATACCACTTCTTGTGTGCGAGTGGCAGGCAAACGTCAGTGTTTGCATGTGTCATTTTCATGGTACGAACCTAATCTACCAGCAAGTGTCAGTATAACTTATATGGGCCATGACGTGGTGACCATCGATAAGGCTAGCGTTTTTATTCGAGGAACTAAAGATAATCTCGAGCAGTTTCCCAAAATAGCCACCCATCCCTATTAAACTGATATATTGGAGTGGTGATGGAATAATTTTCTTGCTCCAGCAACTTTTCAATATCCCCTCTTTTTTTACAGTAAGAAAAAACCCCTCATCTCCCTATTCAAATAAAGTGTTGGGAAGCTGTTCAAAATGCTCTAATAATTAAATGGACAATCCCTATTTGAGAAATAAATTTGATTGGTTTAATATCACTAATCCCACTGTAGAATCATGCGATTTTATCTATCCACTGATTTTTTTTTTTCTCGAACGTGTAGTAGAATTGCGTATCGTTTCATTGATAGGCAGGGGAAAAAGGGTCTGGATTCATAGATAAGGAAAAAAGAACGGGTCAAGCCGATTCTATCCACTCAATGTTATTCGTACCATTTTATCAATTTGAAACAACTGTACGGATATATATCAGATATGAAGTCTTCAAAAAATATCAGATATAAAGATCAAATGTCCTAGATCAATTTCGGTTCAGACCGACCATATAAATATAAGAACTGTAATTGTGTACTAGTTTCTTCAAGGAGTGCAAAAGGAAATACATAATCTAACAAATGAATAAACCTTACAGGCCTACAGCAACAGTTGCAGAATCATACCCTCCAAATTTTAAACTTGCTGTTCCTACTCCAGTCTAACCACTCCTATGCCCCCTTATTTACAAGAGCATCTGCATCTCTTCCCCTCCCATCACCACCACCCTCAGAATGGCGGCAGGATTGTCTGCCACATCTTCATCGACGGCGAGCTCATGGACTGCAAGTAGCCATGGCCTTGCCCAGCCACCAGATTCACCGTCTGGACCGGGTTCGGATTCACCATCTGGGCCATGTTGTAGGACGCCTGCAGATCATCCAGATTCAGGTCGGTGAACCAGTCGTTGTCCTCCTTCACCGTCACGGCGCCAATGCCGTTCCTCATGGTCATGGCCTGCGCCTGCCCCTGCCCCTGCGCCTGCCCCTGCCCCTGCCCATGCACCATGTTACCGAAGCAGCTTTGCTGCATGCCGGAGGCGTTGTCGATGTCCGAGTCGTGCGTCTGGAAGCTGTCAGACATGGAATCCTCCGCCGCGCTCTGCCGGTGATGGTGCGGCGCCGCCTCCGGCTCCACCTTCATCTTCACCTTCTCCCAGTTGTTCTTCTTGTTGTACAGCCGGCACAGCACCCACTCGTCCAGCTGCAAGAACAACGCAAAGACATCAGTACTGAACGCAGATTCTGCAGCACAATGGCTTGCCATGGAATGCAACCGGCGAGGACGGAACGGCCAGACACACACCTTCTGTGAGCCCTTCTTGACCGGCGCGCGGTCCGCGTCGGCGAGGCGGTACTCGTGCATGATCCAGTCTGTCTTGACGCCCCTGGGCGCCTTGCCGGAGTAGAACACGAGCGCCTTCTTGATCCCCGCCGCCCTGCCGCTGCCCTTGGGCGCGATCGGCTTGTCGGCCCCCGTCGCCTTCCAGTACCCCCTCCCGGCGGCGCGGTTGGGGCGCGAGCCGTTGGGGTACTTGCGGTCCCGCGGCGTGAAGAAGTACCACTCCTTGCGGCCGAACAGCGCCTTCTCTGAAGGAATCAATCGGAACAGCACAGAACCAACCGAGGTCAAAAATGCCATCCGGGATTTGGATGAAGGGATCAACGAGAGAATTGAAGATTGCTCTTTTCAGTAATGAAACGAGAAGATATTTTGTTTCAAACCATGATGATGATATAAATAAAAAAAGAAAAAAAAAAACACAGCAAGAAGACGCCGCCGGAACAGGGGAAGAGGGGAAAAACGCACCGGGCAGATCCCAGGGATCGAACTTGTAAAGATCGACCTCGGCGATGATGGGCACGGGCAGCTGCTGCCGCGCCACCTTCCGGCAGAGGTAGTGCACGACGAGCTCCTCGTCGGTGGGGTGGAACCGGAACCCCGGCGGCAGGTTGAGCTCCGCCTCGGCGTCCCTGCGCCCGCTCCCCTCCGCCGCCACCATTGCCATCCTCCTCCTCCTCTTCCTCTTCAAGAAATACCCAACGGCTGGCTGGATAGACAGACAGATGGGGTTGCTCGCCTCCAACCAGGTTCCAGAGACCGCGTCTCTTCTCCTTCCCTTCCCTCGTGCTATCTTCTCGGTTTCTGAAAGGCGGCTGGCTGGCTGGCGGCCGCGAGATAAATAGTCCTCGTTGCCCGTGAGCTGTGCTTCCTTGGCCACCAAGGCGGCTGCCGTTTATATGGGCTGCGCTGCGCAGCCCAGCTCGTGGCGATGGCGTGCCGCCTCGCGTGGGCCCGGCGTGTCCCCGCCTCGCGGCTTGGTGGGCTGGCTTCCGGATGAGGATGGGCGACGCTGCCGCGAAGGTTCCCGCGTGGAAAAGGCTCTGACCCCTGTTCGCCGTTGGTGGCCTGGCCGACGACGGCCGCGCAGCCCACGCGACGCCCAACTCCAACTCCGGCCGCAAGGGTCAAAAGATTAGCGGTGGATCTCGCCAGTTTCCTCCACCCGCCGGAAATATACAAAAATCCGAGCGATCTCGGCGAATGGGACGCCCCGGTCGCCGTGAAAGCTCCGTGGTTTTGACGGCGCGCGCGAGATGGCGCCGCCACGTGCGGATTGTGCCGCTCCTGCTGTTCGGGGCAGGCGTTCACGAAGGCCCCTGCGACGTGGGGCTTTTTCCATGGATCGTTCTGGGCTGCAACATTTGGTGCTCCGCATTTCTGCGTCCAGTCTATGGAGGAGAAGGAAAAAGCGTCTTGATTTGAATTGACAAATTCGTAGCACGCTCGATCGAGAGCACTACTGCACAGAGGTGCGGTGACAAGTGTTCTGAAATTCTGAGTAGGAATTACGCACAAGTTTCCAGTCCGGAACGTGACTGGACGGTGATAATGCAACATCTTCCAGACCGATGGATGGACAGCTAGCTAGGTAGCTAAAATTCAAAATGTGCTTTGAGTGAGCGATGTCAGCCGCGTGTTTCATTCGGTATCGATTCGATTACGATTGATGCTTACTTTTTCGATCGTCTATGAATGAACTGTTTGTGTTTCCACACACATCTCCGGTGCAGGCGCCTCTGCCTGTCGACAACAAAGGACATGCATGCTTGGAATATTTAAAAGTTCAGACGCCATCATGGTTGGAAAAGTACTTTGGTACCTCAGGTATTTTTATTTTTTCTATTTTCTAGATAACTAATTGAGAAACATTATTTATTAAATATAAATTATAATATTGAGGGTATTTTCGTAACTGAGGTTATGCCTATCGCGTAACCCTCTACCTGGTCGCTGGTGCTGCTGTTATCCATCGTTCTCAAGTCTGAGACGAACGCGCCGCCGCCCGCTGCCCGCCGCCATCAGGCCAGCCTCGACCTTGACTGCGGACGGAGCTTGAAGGCAGGGTCGACAAGGACGGCAAAACGATCAGTGACTTCACCATGGCCGCCGTTGCGCAAGCAAGATCCATTGTGGCCACTGCCCTCTTGGCCATTGGAAGCAGCAGTCCTCCCGTACAAGTTCTTGACGCCGATAGGGAGGAGAGTCGTGCAGCTGGGTGCGGCATGCGTGTTGGCGCCGCTCCGGCTGTGCAGCGACGGCACGGCGCTCGTGGGCTTCGCCTGCTGCGCTGTCATGGCCGCAGTAGCCGAGTAGCGATTGTGTACGTTTGCGTGCGGTGTGCAGTGTGCTAGGCAGCAACACACGGCGCGCGTGGGCCTCGCCTGCTGCGCCGCATGGCCGCCATAGCCGAGTAGCCTACTTCGTCTGGTTTTGGTTCTAGTCCAGAATGGCTGCTGTAACCGGCCGGGATGCAATGTTCACAACCTTAGTTCGCATGAATGCAGTGTTCAAATCCAAGGATTCAAATTGTCATATTTCATATCATGAAGATGAATCAGTATTAGAAAACAAGCCTAAGAAGCTTGCTGGGCTGGAAGGGTCGGTTCATGGTGGAGGCCGACATGATGACATCCGGCGCCGCCAAATCAATAGCCAGGATGCCTTGGCACTGCAGCGCCTGCTGCCACCACGCGCCTGCCGATGCGTGCTTCTGTGCATTCTCAAAGAGGGAGCAGCGGGGCTTCAAGGAAGATGCTAAGTTACCAATTTACCCATAACCGAAAAAATAAAAAATAAATCTGGCCCCACATATTTTGGTACTTGTCTCATCTAATTTTGGTACTGTCCCCACCTATTTAGTACCTATAGGTACTTTCATATTAGTACCTCCTATTTGTACACCGTTCGATCTCATGTAATGGATGGCTCACGTTTTTTCCAACCATTGTAAAATTCCTCGTAAAATAAATAGTACGACCGCTTTCCAATCTATCTATCTATCTATCTATAGCTTGGACCGTTCGTTCATACGAGGATGGTCCCATGCCGCCATGCGTCCACTTCAACTTAATTAACAAACAGCCTACAGACAGGCGGCCAGACATCCATTAGACAGCAGACGACAGTACAAGGTAGGTTCATGTCCTCTTTTCTGTACATAAATAAAAGATAAAAGAAGCTGGCATTCAGCACGTGCCCGATGAAACAGCTTGCTGCTTTGCCTCCTGCCGCTGCCGCCGCCGAGCGCCGATGCCTCCTGCTCCTGCACTGGTCCTGGTCCTGGATGCAAGCTAATACTATCCTATTCCTATCCAGATGCGCTGAACCTTGCCCGGGTTCGGTGCGCGGCTGCGCGCGAGCCGCAATGGTGGCGGGTGGCGACCAAAGCCCGCTGCCGGCCGCTCTCGTCGTCGACAAGACATCGCTCGTTTTCCTTTCATTATTCCTCCTGCGGTGGACTAAATATGTGAATGAACTCGTACATGTCTGTATGTATATGTAGGTGAAAAGGACGGGCCGCTCGTAGGAAAAACGGGGTGAAAGCGATTTTCCCACTATGTTTGTCTGTTCCTTTAAGAAAAAAGGAGAACATTGTGTTGTTTGGCCGTAGTTTTACTCAATCGAATTAAATAGTAATTTTAAGTGCCCCACAGCTGGATGATCACTGAGCTTTCATTTTCCTGATCAGAATGTGTGAGCGGTGTGAAGAAATTAAACAGCTTTGTGTGCTGTGTGATGCCTGATTGGGCCAGTTTGCTCCGTTAAATTATTATACGCTTACTCTATTCTTTTCTCAAGTCAAACTTATTTAATTTTCACCGTTTTTTAAATATATTAGGATCTAAATTTTCAAAAACAAATATTGCCATTTTATGCCGCATATATTATTTTTTCTAAAAACTTATTAAATTCAGAAACATTTGACTTAGAATAAATATAAAGTGAAGATAGATTTGATTATTCTAAGCCAAATATATGGTAATCTAATCTAGATTAGAATAAATATATGGTAATCTAATCTAGACTTGATTATGGTACATGCACACTCAAGCATATAGTAGATACTGACACACGTATGCATAACTTATCTCATGAATGCCTTTGAAAGAACAGATAGATCTTGAGATCGATAAAGTCAATACTCCCTCTGTCCCTGAATACTGCAACTTCTAGAATTGTCTTAAGTCAAATTTTTTAAGCTTTGACCAAATTTCTAGAAAAAACACTAAGATATATGGTACTAAATTAGTACCATTAGATTTATCATATAATATATTTTTATAAGATACATATTTTATGTCATAGATATTAATGATTTTCTCTATAAAGTTGGTCAAAGTTTAAAAAGTTTGACTGGCACGGATTCTAGGAGTTGCAGTATTCAGGGACGGAGGTAGTATTGTTGTCGATGAGTATGCTCCTACAGGACATTGCTGAAAGAATAGTAGTTGTAAATACTAGAATCAGGCGGTTTCCACTTCCACCTCAGCTAATTGTGCCATGCACAATTAGCTCACCTCACAGTTTTACTAATTATCTCATAAAAATGTACTTTACAAATTATATTTATCCCATTACATATAGAGAACTAACTCAAGGTACGATTCATGATGTGTGTTATATTATTTCATATCATGTATATATGTCTGTAGGAATATATGATCGCATATATTTTCACATCAACACATAGCTACAGCTAATATTCCAACTATAAACACATGTCAAACACACATACGTGTGATACAAATTAGGGAGGATTATTTATGAAAAGGATTGAAATATAAACAGTAGCTTATAGCTAAAGGTCTTTATTACAACTCTATGAATATAGGAAAGTATCAATATAAGCTATGTGTATAGTACGTACAAATTAGAGAGAGCAAACAATAAGTAATTACGGTGACCAACGGATCAAGATCAGGCGGTATAGAACTGGAGGTATACGGAGAAAATTTCTAAATCACGCATGCAGAGAATTTTTGTTCCACCACAACTAAGGTTCTCAAAAAACAGCGGCTGACGACGACAAAAGCTGCTGGCGAGGAGGGTCAGAGAGGTAGGCCGTTGGCATATCCACCGGACGGCGAGTGACGCCAGTGCTGACGCAAACACAAGGCGAACAGACAGCCGCGGTGTTTCGTCCTGCTTCCTTCCCTTTGGCACGAAGGCGTCAGCCACGGGCGCCGTGCATGCGTGCTCGTGTTTGTGCGCTGGCCTTGACTGGACCAAATCCCTGCAGAAGCCAGTGCATGATCATGCAATCGTCACCCGACGACCTACCATCTCGCTACGAGTAGTAGATGCTAACCAACCGATCCGTACGTGCGCCCGGCGCTGGCCGGGTCATAGTCTAAGCTCACGTCACGTGCGACGCTTCGCGATTTACCTGCGGCCGATGTGTCCCTCGGCGAATCTCTGTCCCGTGCCGTGTGTGGCTGCAGGCTTGCGGCGCTGCCAGGCATTTGTCAGCTCAACTAAAACTTAGGTGAAAATTTGGTCCCATCTTTTTTGAGATAAATGAATTTTTAGGACATGTTTAGATGCATCTAATTAAAATATAGCTAGCTAAAATTTCACAAGTATAATTTTATAGCTAGCTAAAAGTTTTCTAACTAAACTTTAGCTAGAGGTGTTTATATTAGATGCTTCAGCTAGGTTTTAGTTAGGTGGAAGTAGTTAAACCTAACTAAAGTTTACCTTCTCTTTTAGCTGGACTCTTTAGATGCCTAGCTGCTAAATTTAATTAACTAAAGTTTAGCTGGTGCATCCAAATAGACCCTAGAAGGAAACTAACTAGTTTAATTAAATTAGGAATCTAGAATCCTACTTTTGATTTGAGGTCTCCCTTCACTTTTGAGGGGTTGATTATTTTCATCTACTCCAGCACCATCCCTTGAATCAAGGTCTTAAATTATTTTTATGGACACTAAGGGACGCACTCATCATTCGTGGTTGCAAGATCTCTCTTGGAGTCGGAGGAACCGTCGCATATTTTCCTCCGGAATCGACAGATCTCGCCGGGAGGAGACCTGAGAGGAACCGCTCGATAGGATCTTGGTGGGGATCTCCTCTCCTAGAATCGGGGATCTCGCCAGGTGGAGATAGGAGAGGAGACACTCGATGGGATCTCGACAAGGGAAGATTTGAGAGGACCCGTGTGACAGGATCTCGGTGGGGATCTCTTCCCTAGAATGGGGGATCTCATCATGAGAAGATCGGAGAGGACCCGCCTTTCTCGATAGGGCCTCACCAAGAAGGGACCAGCTCACTGAGATAGAAGTTGGTAGCCAAAAAGAATGCTAGGGTGTTGAAGAGCCAATGGGAATATGAAGGGAATCACCGACGGTGTGGTAACACCGAGGAGTCAAACTGGTCATAGGGAGATGTGCACATGTTAGAGTATCAGAGGCCACTAGGTGGGTGGCGAGGAGGCAGATAGGCTTTTTCACACATGCATGGGGCAAAGGGATGACGGGCCCGAGCCAAACCCCCAAGAATAAGGGTTGTAGAGAGGGTTTCGGCATCCATCTAAATTTGAGAATTCTAGTAGGCATCGAGTTATGAGCAAACCCTTAATGTTTAGCTTCATTATAGAAATTCAACACTCGTAGAAGATTCAAGTCATTCATGTTTCTTGGTCATGTTTATGTCATCCTTTGTGACGCAATGCCATGTCGTGTTTCTTAAGCTATGTTCATATGTCAGACATAGGACTAATTCATCGACTGACTTTTATATCATCAAAAGGTTATAACTGGTACGAGTATATTAATAACTTGCCCGCCGTAGCAAACTCTAGAGCTCTCATCATCTAGTAGTTCCGTGGAAGCGCAGACCTTATCTCGCCACGTCGTCTCTCGGCAAATGAGCTCATCAGTCCAGGGTTTCCCCATTCTCCTGTGCCAGACCGCTGCCTCGGAGCAACGGCGGCGTAGTTCACAGACGTCAATGGCCATAGGTCGAGTTTTGCCATGCATTCGTCTCTACCCAGTAGCCAGTAGGCGAGCCGGCCCACGAACACGAATCGAGCTTCCCCGAGCACATGCCCTGCGGACTGCCAAGTGGCTAGTGGCAAGACCCATGGCAGTATGCCCTGCGGCCCCATGGGCCATGGGGTTTTTTTTTTTTTTTATAACGAAAGAAGAATTATAATATCCAGAAATTCATCTAAATTGTACCCACGCTGTGAATAGCTCCAGATCTCAAACCCAAACCTATTTGATATTTTGTATGGATGACCGCACAGACAAATACTCGGCAACAATTATTTTCGGCCAGACAGTAGATGGCTAACGGACGGCCAACATTCCTGCAGGCGGAGTTGAGAAACTTCTTCCTCCTTGTGTCTTCCTTTTTCTTCTTTCTGCCACCGAAGAACAAGGAAGACTGATCTGAAAATTATTCTCCCTAGTCCTTCATGGTGGCCAGATCCAACCACAACAAAACGAAGAAGGAACCGGAGAAAATTATTCCATGGCGGTGACATCACACCAGTCATTGCGCTCATGAATCATGCACGTGTCCGCAATGTTCAGCGCGACCGGTGGGTTGCAGCAACTTTGCACCCTTTCGTTGAATAGTCAAAAATTACTAGTAGCAACTCCCTTTAGTTTTACCATAGCGCCCTGCCCCCTGCATATATTAATTGCTACAATTTGTCTAAGAAACAATGAAATGAAATCTCCCTCGGAGGTAGTCATTCATCTCTCAATCAAAGTCAATCTTGAAAAACTAGTAGGAAAGGATACAAACCACTAAGACTGAGTACCATTATATATACTGATTTGGCATAGCTTTTAAGTTTAAAGTAGACAATAAAAAATCCATTCAAAAAATAAAACAAAAGTGAATGATAACCATCCCATTTCACAATCCAAACAATCAAATAATGTTTCCACACCTCCCACGGAACAATTCGAAAATAAATCTGGAAAACCGTATATTTCACAAGTAACATTTCCTGTTAATTTAGAATGAAAAATTCTATTGCTATACACCACAGGAAAAACCAATACAGTACGGCAAAATGTGTCAATACTAATTAGCCGTTCATAGAGTAGCTACAAGGAAAACATTTGGCTAGCTCTCATCTAAAACTGCACCCAAAGGCTCTGCAAGAATGGACTGACCTGGCACAGGGGTTACGAAATGTCGGCCCCGTGCCATGTTCTCCGACATTCAAATACCTATCTACAAACAACAGCATCACTATGCCTCAAATTTACAATGAATTACAACGGCTGGTATTTATCAGAACTACTATCGTATCTATAGTGATTCCATAGACCCACTCTTTAGCCTCTCCATTCGTGCTTGCAGCCCAGATAGAGCTCGCTCATCCATGGGTGGAATATTACTTTGTTGTTGGGGTTCACCGTCCAATCGTGTTCCCCCATGAAGCATATTACTTCCATTCATACTTGCCAACGGGCGAGTCTGAGCTCCGTCAAAATGACCTATAGCTGCAGCTTGAATGCTTTTCATCCTTTCCCTGAGAGCATCCAATGTCCCTGCTGGTAAAGAGATAACGATTCCAATAATCAAAACATTGATAGCATATATAATTACGCATGCAACTGCATTGAGGCAGTATACGATGGGGACCTGAGGTCTGGTATCTATCAGTCTGTTGGTCGGTAGCATCACCTTGACCTCTGAAGGGTTGTGTCTCACCAGTGCCATTATCTTCGTTATAATCTGTTTTGCTACCAATTGATTTTGTATGAACGGGGGAGGGTGCAAATTTTGGAGAGGGTATTGCTGCTATGGGGGGCGGCGTGGACAATGGAAGACTAGAGGGTGTTCTTCCAGCCGCTGCATTCTTCTCCACCTGCATTGTAAATTGTAAACAACGTAAAAATTCAATCGTAGCTCAAACAAGATTACATAACAAGGGAAAACCCCTCCATGACTAAGGTATCAAACCTGAGCTAGCCCATCTCTGATATAGGTTCTAAATGCTTCACTAGCATTCTGAAGCTGAGCAAATATATCAACCTGAGATAATGATGGCAGATCAGATTACAAACAGAAAAGAATGCTCAATAGCAATACACTTCCAATGGAAATATGCACAGCACATTATTAAAATCCTCAATGTAGACTAAACCAGTTTACAAATAGTTCCCCAAACTAATATGGAAGTACACTAATATTCTCTTTGGTTGTGTCAATTAATCCATCAGGCCTCAGCTTGGTATGTTACATGCCATTGGAATAAAATACCTTTGGGTAGAGCTGAGTTATCCGATACAGTTCATAAAGGCCAATAGTACATGTTTGCTTGTCACCGATTTTCTTGAAGACAGCAGCAAGCTCTTGCTGTTCATAACCACAAAAGAGAAAATAATAGCATGTGAAATCACTCAGCAGCAAGCATTTATGTCACAAGCATGCACAATTAAAAAAGAGAAGACAGTTGCACCTTCAATTGTGCGTCAGCTGAGTGCGTAGATGGATTTGGATTGTTTGATGCAGCATCACCCCAGTGAGTTTGACCCATAGGTCCCGATGGCGTCAACATTCTAGCGGCTGCAAGGGTCTACAACGACCGAACAATGTTGCTTAACAAGATTAAAAAAAGACTGCACGAAGAAGGTTGTTGGTAACAGTGGTTTTGCAAGATCTACCTGGAGATTAAGATCAATGTATGCTAGAATTATAGGTTGAGGTTCAGCATCTATAGGAACCATTGAAAGGTGACCCTTTATTGCCGTCCCCCGAAGCTTCACAAGTTCATGCAAGACAGTTTTGACCATTCTTAATGGCTTATCGTCAGCACCAGCCCTACAGATTATACAGAATATCTATTTAAACCAAAATCCAAGAAAATAGTTAAAGAGCTATCCAAGGGAGGCAGACCTCCTCCGTATTTCTTCCATTCCCAGTTCCTGTAAATAAATATGAATGCTCTGAAGAATTCGGTCAAGGTCAACTTCATATATTGTACTCTGAAGAACCTGAAAGATGGAATGAGTGTCAGAAGTAGTGTAAAGTAAGATTCAGGGAAAGCGTCAAAGGTAATGTCAATGTCAATGTCATGAAGAGGTTCAGGAACATGTGTCAAGCAAATAATCATGTACCTTTGTCAACTTAATTAAACATTTGACAACTAAGTCTGAAAACTTCTGATTTTTTACAGCAAGAGATTCCGTTGGTGTAGGTGATGGCCATCTTGAAGGGTCCAAAGGTCTCAGCAAATTAATTAGCACAACAAACGAGGATGTTCTCTCAGCATTATCCTGTTTAAAACAGAACCATTAAAGAAAGCACAGGTAGAGCAAACGAGAGAATGAAAAAGAAATTTACATACCAGGATTTTAAGCATTAAAACATTTAGTGCCTTGAGTAATTGGCTGCCATCATCCATAAGAGGGACCCTTTCATCTAAAAGCCAAAGAAGTAACTCCGTAATAAGGTTGTCAAGGGTACCCTCCTTCACAGCATGAGCAAGACGTTTGATCTGAAATGTCTGTCAAAATAGTCCAAGATTTCAGAAATTCAGATAAACAATTTCGGCCATAAAAAAGGTAAAAGACCAAACACAAACATGTCAAACCTGCATAAGTGTGTTTAAAACATATTTGCAAGACCTTGAAGAAGCCCCAGATAAGCTAAAATTGAAGGTTTTTGGAACCTGCAAGATTCACGATCAAAATAAGACTTGAGAAAACACGACATGAATAACACAACAAATACTAACCATAACAGCCAAGCATGACACTAATCTGTCAGCTTCCTTAATAAGATCTTCAAGCACCGTGCTTTCAGGATCAGCGGCCTGCGTTAGCTCATGGCATATAACTTTCATACCTTCAACGGACTGCAGAAAACTAAAAGCATATATCAGAGCAATGTTTGTGTTTAAAGAGTAAATGTAAAAAATATAACACCACTCGGTTTTAAAATTTTGATATGTGGAAATATGATATAAAAATAAACAAGGAGCCTCAAGGAGAATGGGACAGTTGGGAGAACTATGGGAAGTGATTGACAGCATGACCTGCTCAGGCACACCCAATGCAACTATCTCGAGAGCTTCACGCCAGTCCGCAGGACCAGCTGCAGCAGGAATCTGCCTAGGTACCATGTGCCTATCCATTTGAGCATCTGCATATCCGAAGTCCCTATAGATTTTCAAGCATAGATGGTTGTGTTATGTAATGGTATATAAGAACGTATAAAGAGCACAATGAGACCACTGGAGCACCTTGAGATCATTGATCCTGTCACTGAACGGGGGACTACTTCTCCGCTTTGTTCTGCTACATCAGACCTACATCCACAAAATGGAAATATGGACAATTTAAAATAAAAATAACAACAGCCATCACATTAGGAACAAATAAATGGCAAGATTCAGAGACAAAGAACCGACCCATTCTCTCTTACTGAACGCCTCAAAGCTGCTCGAGCATCACCAGGCCTTCCTTCTCTCCTTTTATCCATTTCTCTTGCCTAAGATACCATCAGACAGAATATGGCACATTCCTTAGTCGTAAAGCAATTTCAGTACCTTTGCGCTAAAATAGTATCGTATGTTTGATGATATAAACAAACCTTCCATTTAAACCTATCATCGAGCATGCTTCTTTGGGCATCTGAGAGTTTTCCAACATATCGCCATACATCATCCCCTGTTTTGTAAAACAAAATATACTATGAGGCTCATGCAAATCAAAAGTATAAAATATTCCAAAAGGAGACATCCTGCTAAGTTGAGTATATGCGGTGATAGATTGCTTGTGCAAATACACAAGCACAAATGTCAAATAAATCAAACAAACTGCTCAAGACAATTGATACGGAAAATAAGAAAATATTTTTTCCTATATTGGACATATGGAAAGATTGAAATGTTGAGAGTTTAAGAACCAGCTAAAAAGTTTGATTGATTATGCACCAAAAGAAGCTAAAATGTAAATGAAATATCCTCTACTCAAAAGGGAAGAAAAGGGTGGGTGCATACCAAGGTTCTTGTAGGCTGTTGCGAGTGTATTAAGGGCAGCTTTCCTAATCTCACCATCAC
This sequence comes from Chrysopogon serrulatus, assembly GCA_015844335.1. Taxonomy (NCBI): domain Eukaryota; kingdom Viridiplantae; phylum Streptophyta; class Magnoliopsida; order Poales; family Poaceae; genus Chrysopogon; species Chrysopogon serrulatus. The sequence continues at coordinate 109,946 of JADLZL010005360.1, forward strand.
GCTCTGCTGTCAGTGCAGCAACAGATGGCAAGTTTTTCATCAACCCACCAACCTGCGTGGCAGAAACAAGCATCTCATATAAGTAAAGCAAGACCACCTAACGGGCTAATGGGTGAAGATAGCAATCCAGACCTCAGTCCCATGATGGTCAATGAAGTATCCAACAATATCAACACATTCTATCCTTGTCCGGTTATTCTTAGAGCGGAGTCCCTCAAGAATATAGGGAAGTAGTTTGGGAAGAGAATAAATGTTGACCATTTGCTTTATCAGCTCCCCCATTTTTTCCCTCACTTTTTCAATGTTATGACCAGACTGCAGAACAGAAAGTTTGTCATGATTGTAATATGAAATATATAATCCATATGCACTTTTGACTAATCATACCTTCTCTACGAGGCAGGGAAGAAAAATTGCAGCTTCAGCTTCTGTCAACATGTAAGACTGGTCTTTTAGAATATCAAAAAGCTCAGGAAGAAAGTCAAGGACCTGGAAGTGAAAATAGTATACAGTACAGAAAACAAATTAGGTTATTGTGTGGCAACAAAAGGAAATAAGGCCAGCATGATTCTTAAAGAGTGCTATGCATTCACCTTCAACAAACATGTTGTGTTAGATTCACAAAAGCGCAAGACAAACCACCTTAATAGTATGTCAAGAAGTTCAATCACTTCTTTCCCACTCGAAGGAAGTGCCTGCACAGTTGCAACATCAAAACAAGAAAATTCACAGGCTAAGTTAAATCACTCTAATAAAGAGATGAAGTAATATTGTGATCAATTTCTAACCTTTTGTAGCAATTCAATACCATCTATTTGCCTCTTAAAGTCTGAGTTCCATAAACGCAAGCTTACATCTTCTCGGAAATGCTTAAACAAATCAATCTGCACATAAAATGTTATTCCAAGTAAATTAGCTGATGTCCACACAGTAGTAACTCATACCATATCAGGCAAAAGGCAGACACTATAACCCAACACACAAAAGATCGGAAATGCTTAAACAAATCAATCTGCAATTAAAATGCTATTCCAAGGAAATTAGCTTGTATGTTCACATAGTAGTAACTCATACTACACTGGGCAAAAGGAAGGCAGACACTATATTCCAACACATAAAAAGAAATATAGATCCAAAGAAATTGCTACAGGATATCAGCAGAAGCAGATTTCTGAACACTGAATTCACAAACAGCAACAACCAACATTAATTTAGAGAAACTTGAGGGTGTTTCACTAGATTTATACAAGTGTCCACATAAATCAAGAAATCAGTCGGTAAGACGGTAGCCTCTGTTGCATCATTTCTCAGTGATCATCTGTCACTTGTAACTTCTGTAGTGACTGATTCTTTTATTGGGACTCACATACAAGTATGACATCTATAAACCCACAATATTTTATCCTCTGATTTAATATTAAGTTCTACACCAATCTATCATGTCTATTTAGTGAACATCCAACTTTTTAAGAATTACATATTTGAATTCAAATCTTTGAAGCTACCAGTCAGGCTAAGGGTTTTATTTTCATTCTAAGGGGTCAATCATTGCAACACCATCGCTTAGTACCACATGTCCAGGCTATAAGTTTTTGCTTTGTATCAATGTAAATGTAAACTGATTAAAAGTTCATATTTCTGCTTCCAGTTGCATAACTGCATAGCGCACCTACCACCATGCATTTTGATCAAGTTCTCATTGTTATCATTGAGGGCATTTGATATATCAAAAATATGTTAATTTATGTCATACAAAAATGGCCACATGAAAAAATACCAATATAAAAGCACTCAACTGGAAGATTCCAATAAGGAATATAACAAGATGTAAATGTAACAATCTTAAAGCAGTTCCCTTTTATCTAATATATACAAACCTTTAGTTCATCAATCTGCTCTCGACGCGGTTCTTCGAACTTGAATTTTCTTACCAAAACACGCCTCTCCCGCTCTTCCTGATCAATAGGTAAACTTGTATGAGACCTGCGCATAATACAGAGATGTTGCAGGGCCTGATGATTTCTCACCTTGTTTGAGTCCTTTATGTTAAACAATGCCTGGGATTGTGCGGGGTCGTGAGTAGAAACCATAGCAACAGATGCTCTAGCTGGAAGTCCTCTCTGATAACGAAGGATTATAGTTAGAAAACAGGTATCAATATCATTGTCCCCAAAGACAAAGAAAGATGTGACACATACTTGGGACACAGGTTTGCCCACATTAGAAACACGGTCATTAGGACCATGTTTACTGTTCTTCAAACCTGCTTTTGATGGCAAACTCATGCTTGTCGTCACCAACTTAACAGATTCAGAAAATCCTGATGAAATAAGCAACAATAGTAAGCCAAGAACAAAAATTTCGACAAGTACAGGAAAACAAATACTCCCTTCCAAACTATAAGACATACTAGCTTTCGAGATACATTGCTTTTACCATGTATGTAGAGAAAGTGTATATCTAATTACATAGCAAAAGCTATGTATCTAAAAAAACTAAAATGTCTTATAATTTGGAATGAAGGGAGTACATTACAATACACCACCTTCATGTACAGTAGACAGTTTCAGCCTTTCTGATACAATGGCCAAAGTAGGTGATGGCAAATCTTTCAAGTTCCTACCAACCTACATCAAACAATAAATTGAGTTGTAGGGAGAATGCTGCAACATTAAATGGAAAGATGAATGAATGGAATAGGCAGATGAAACATACCACTTCTTGGCCACAGATCCTGAGAATTTCATTCATAAAGGATTCAGCAGCTTTGCGTACTTCGGAAGATTTATCCTTTTCAAAAGAAGGGTATAACCATTACATTCTTTCCATTGAACAGCACTGCTATAAATCAAACAAATAACAATCAAAAGAATCAGTTTAGACTAATACCATCAAAGAAGATGCAGATGGCTTCAACAATGGCAAAGCCTCAGATGGATCACCCATTTTCGAAACATGCTTAGACAACCAATCAAAGAGATCTTTTCGCCCTTCTGAACCTGTTTTCTGATCACCCAAAGACACTATAATATATGGAACCATCTTGTCAAGTTGGGCTGCAGCAACCCACGAATCTAGAGCAGTCAAAGTGCATTCTCGCATATGCTTCTTATTGTCACCAAGACACTTCAGCACATCTGCCAAAATACCCTTCATAACAAACAAACAGTTGTCAGTTATTGTAGTGACCAAAATAAGCATGCAGAAATAGAGATAACATGCAAGTTAGTTCCAAACCTTGCTTGACTTTTCAACGGAAGGTCCCATAGCAGATGCAAGGCCACCAATAGTGGACAAGGTTGCCATTACTAAATTTTTGTTGCTGTCATAGAGACGGCCTCTAAGCGCATTGAACAGGTCAGCTGCAGTGATAAGATGGCTAAGACAATTTACTACAAGTTGAATGAATACATTTTATAGTTGTTTGGGATGAATATACTCAGTGGACCTGTTCCTGTAGGCTGGATACGTTTATTAGCCTCCTCAACAATTTTGGTGACTGTGTCTATGGACTCCAGTCGTACCTGTCATTTCACATATAAGCATAACATCAAATATCACAATAAAATCCAAGACACTTACAGAAAAAATAAATAATTCAAAAGAGCACACTACCTTCCAGTCTGGACTGCCCAGATTCTTTAGTAGAGTAGGTGTTATCTTAGCACTAATGTCTTCTCGTGGCAGCCCATCAGATGAGCCAGCAGATACGGAAGATGCAGTATCCAGAACTCGAACTGTTCTCTTTGGAGCAGCAGCAGCACCCTAATAATTGAAACCAACAAATACCGGTGAAAACCAAAGTCACAATAAGTAAGCATTTTCCAAACAGTGACTGTAACACATCATACCTCAAAAGGATTTTTCTCATATTCAGTATCCAGGGCACTTTGAAGTGCTGGTTTAACATCACTTAAAAAGCCTTTAATATCTGCAGGATGGTTTATTTTTCAAAAAAATGATCTGCCGAGTATCATAACATGTTAAAATAAGAAGACAAAATTACCTGGGCCCACAAACTTATGTAGCATCCCAATCAGTTTTATAGTAGCATTTCTTGTTACAGCAGCACTGGACTGAAGACCGATGTCCTTGCAAAAATCAATCATGTCCTGGAACAACAAAGACAGATAAGAACAAGAGTGTGATAACACTCAGTATAGAGCAAAAAAGCATAGGTAAGTGCACCTTTAGCTTTAAATTGGAGATCCCAAAGTCTTCCACAGCAGACACCATCCAAAGAACACCCTCACTAAGAACCTTGGGATTCTTGTGCTCCTTCATTATTTTGTACAGCTACAAAAATAATACTCATAATTATAGTAGTTGTCAAACATCATATAAGTAGTGTGCATCAAAAGCACAGAATAAAATTGAAAAGATGTTCGACAGTGCATGCACTGAATTTATTGAAGAAGAGTGTATAACATCACCTAATTGGGTTAATTAAACAAATGTGGAAGACATTTTGAACAAAAAACAATAATAGTGTAATGGTATCTCTTACCCTGTCAAACACAAATCCAGGACCCACTGCCTCACAAAAGGCAGTGAGACATTTCATTGCATTGGTCCGTGTTTTTATATCAGCAACCCTTTCACTTATGCCTGAGAAAATAGCAACTCAGGTGTTAAAAAATTTACTGAAATAAAACTTTATAGCACTTGACCTAGAATTGAACAGGAAATATTTTAAATATGTTTAATAACGGTTAAGTATGATCAATAGGTTATATGCAACCAAACATAATGCATCTTATATGCTCAGCAGAAAACACTACAACAACCAAAGTCAAGATATGAACATGAGCACAAAAATGGACAGAAACAGGATACCAAAATGAAGCTCCATGTTACATTATCTATAAATAAACTGTTGCAGAAAATAATAGGTTGGATCCCTCTTATAGTACATCATAGACAAGTTCCTAAGCTAAGGCCCACAGGCAATTATATTAAAGTTAAAATCCATAAATAGAATTTTCTATGTATCTGACAGAAAAAATGGATTTTAACTGAAGAAGCCCCATCAGCTGATTGATAGTTATGGTTTAGAAATAGAGATTTGTTGAAATTAAATTATAATATGCAAAAGTTTGTTGAAATTAAATTAAATGAACTATGGGACCTAAACCTTGCTTGACTTTTCAACAGAAGGGATTACTGAAGGGATAGTTATTCAAAGTTTGATCAAGTTTAAAAAGAAGAGTATTAACATTTGGGAAGTCAAAGAAGTCTAAAATACCTTCGTAAAAAAAAGAAGTATAAAATACATTTCATAAAGCATTTTAACAATGCTCATTTGACACCGTAAATATTATTCTTCATTTCTATAATTATTATAGTCAAACTTAGGATAGTTTAGGACAAGCACAGAAATCTTTATAATGTGGGACAAATTAAGTAAAACATTATGCCTAATTTAAGTAGGCAGTTGAAGTTCACCTATACGAATACGGTGAATCTAAACCTTAAAAAAGGTCTTAAGCCCGGACCCTGGATGTAAGTCAACAGTCTGTGCTTATGAGCCCATAAACCAAACTAAGGCAGGAAATTAACTTAGGTTCAACCAGCAGTCTAGAAACCCAAGTTTCCATGTGCGTAACTATTTATAATTACTGGAAATAAAGCTCAGATAATTGTGGTTTTTAATCTGTTGACAATTTTGCTAAGATGATGTGGGTAATTTGGCGAAACCAAACTCAATCTTATTCTTGGGTGAAAGATATACATATTACATAGCAAAAGTACATGGAGAAGTAGAGGGGCCCATACCAAGAAGGCATAGAACCACACATCGCTTTGGAAATTTGTTTACAGTCGAGGAAATATAGGTGATGACCTCTATAACTTGCTGTTGTACCTGTTTCATTTAAGATGGCATTACTTCTGTAGCAAAGGCATATTTCACTCAACAAAAAAAAGTTACCAAACAGTATGAACCTGAACATTCTTTTCGCTCCATCCAGGCACAGCACACAACAGACGTATAAGAAGTTCAGCAGACTTATCAAGTTCCGTGAGACCTTCCACCTCTTGCTTGAGCATGCCAATAGCTGCCACAGAGTAATGTTATATTTTCACTGTACATGTTTCTTCTTAAAGCTTCACAACAGAAAATAGGAGCGACATTTAGCATACAAATAAAACTGTCATAATAGCATTTCCTCCTTTTTTATGGTCTCGACCAAACGTGAGAATTGTGAGTTATTCTAGTAAAGCTGATGAAAACTATTGCCAGGCACAGAACAGTACAAAGAAAACAAGTGCATGCTCACTACCACCACCCTTGGCAGGATAATGGCACCGCATGAACACATGCATGCTATAGTCCTTAAATAAGTCAACCAAGATTAAGAACAGCCAACAAACAAATAGATGTGGTGAAAAGAACAAGAATAGTAGCCTTTTATCCCAATTAAGTTGGGCTAAGCTACGGATGAAAACCAGCAAGAGCCGCAGAAACAAGGATATGGCATTGACAAGGGAAAAAAGAGACGATTCAAGTTAATTCTTCGAAAACAAACAAATAGACAATAACTACAGGATAGACAACACAGGGATATTGGCAACCTTCAAGGCGCTCTTTCCAGACAGAGCTCTTTAACTGGGAAATTGTCTCAGCTTTCACAATAGAACTTATCCTCTCTTCTATTTCCTCCAAACTCATTTCTGCCGGCTGCAAAAGATCAAACCAATAAATATCACACATGAGTTGTGCGTACTATCTGTACAAATGCTTTCATCCAGTATCCACTACTTGATAAGAAAAAATCCAACACCAACTAGATGACGTAAAAGGGGAATAAAAGTTCATCTAAAACCATTGCTTTAGTATCTTTGGACAAACTAAACTACTACCCCGTTTAAAATATTTGTTGTTCTAGATTCTTTTACAATTATTCAAATACTTGTCCTCCAACTCCTAATACTTGTCCTCCAACTCCTAGGCATCTTCAGCCAGCAATTCCAATCTTGCCCTTCCTTAATTGCATCTTTAACTTTTTCCTCATGCACAAACACTTTAAGTGAGTGTAAGAAGGTCACTTTACTTAGCTCCGTAGTAGTGCTCAACTCTAAAAGAACGTGCATTGTGATACAATTATTCAAATCAAAAGGACTATAAAATTTTCCAGAAAAAGGAAATGACAAAATGGAAGTTCTAGACTAACAAACAACGTATCTTTGAGTAAAGGCACAGTCATGCACATCATGAACGCCTTGTCAGAACAAGGAAATGGTGTGATTCCGACAAACAAATCACCTCAACGTCTTCAATCTCAGGAGCAGCTGATGTCTTAGACTGTGATCCACTATCTGTCTTTTTTGCTGCAGTGGATTTTGATGGTCCGGATTTCTTGGTAGCAGCCTGGAAACAAGGAAAACAATGCCCACATAAGAACATGGTATACTAGAAACTTACACATCAAATGTGCATCCAACAAAACTAACCGCTGCCTGGACAGGCTTCTTTCCACTAAGCATGCTTGCGGCAGATCTCTTCACTGACATGCTATTTGCAACCTGTAAGATACAGAATAATCGTACTTGGGTTGTCAAACATTTGATCAACAGAACTGGTCAAAGATAAACATTGCTTTGATAAACAAAGTTGATAAGTAGTAATCGTTAAGCTTTCAAAAGCACTGTCCCTTTTTCTAATATTTTACTCAGCAACAACATGATAGAACTTTTTAAGTCATAACTCATAACTAATAAAACCCAATTACCAATGCTAAATTTTCTAACAAGAATTCCCCAAAATAACACAAGAACAATAAATAGGCATTTGGGAGAGGAAGGCTGACAGGTTGCAGACATCATCGTATAATATTGAAATTAGAAGATCAATGAACATACCCTGCGAGCAGATGTGGCAGCTCCTGACATTGTGATTGGAGCTGGAAAAGTGCGGTTTGTACAGAAATTAGTACAAAACAGAGACATTTGATCCATTTAAATACAAATAAAACTACAGAAGAAAAACTAACCTGCCCCTGAATTTAAAACAGTGTCACTGGTGGAACCTATCATATCTGACAGCTTGTTTTTCCTCACATCATCTAATTTCTCCAGGGATCGTTCCAATGGTTTCATACCAACCATCTAGAGTAGAAGTAACAAAAAAAATCCAGGCTTTAAAGCTACATTATGATACATGTAACCAAGTGAAGAGAAAAGCAAGATATCAAAAAGGAAACCTTGGCTATGGCAGTTAAAACAGAAAATGACGCATCTCTTACTTCTGGAGCACCGTCATTCAAGCACTACATGTTGAAAAACAGGTCAGCATGAATACAAAAAAGAAAAACAATGATATCGCTAGAAGTATAAAGTGGTTATTCACCTCCATGCAGATAGGAACATATTCCTTGTGCAACTTGAGTACAGTTGCTTTATTGCTTGTTTCAATGCAAAATGCAACCCAAGTCAGCGTTGAGGAACGAACAAGAGGGACCTTGTTTTTTACAGCCACCCGAACATCTGCATTATCAAAAGAAGGCATTTTTCTTGTTCAGATTTGATCAAAAGCTGAAATTGTCTAGAGATTCAAAAAGAATTGTAAATACTTTTTCTGGCCAAATTTGGTAGCTTTCCCTTAATTCACTTATTAAGTTACAGAAGGCAAGCATCTAAAAGTTATCAGTCCTCAAATATTTCAAACTAATTAAGATTTAATCTTGCCTTCAAAAAGTTTTGGGGACTTACATGCGTGATTCTCAGATTCAGGGAACAAACTGTACAAACTTATAGGGACCTATGGTGCATTTTAGTGGAAAGGAATGTGGTTACACAATAATATGCATTAGAGGAAATCAAAATATGTTTCAGACCAAAAAAGAACCACAACAATGAATATAATGCTCTACAGAAAAACATTGTGCAAGAAAGATTGTTAGAAAATTACAAACCTTCAATCACATCAATAAGTGTAAAACAGCCAGACTTGTGCATTGCTTGAAGTGTTTGAGATAGTGCTTCCTGCATTGTCGGCTTTTTTTCTTTCAATTTTTCCTGTTGAAAAGAATCAGGACAAACAGAAATATGTAAGTTTCAATGGGCATCAGTGTCTGCAGTAAAGCAACAAAGTTATTTAATAGCAAGTTTGAGTTATTCAAAAAAAAAGGATTGTCGTTCTTCTTACCAGTAAAACCGGAAGGAGCATCCGTGCATTTCCAGAAAAATGGGTTCTTAAACCCCTAGCTAAATTCCCTATTGCCTGAGTAGCTTCCACCGAAACAGCCAAATTAACATCTGTGATGAGCTGCAGTACCAAAAACAACCATAAGAATCCAAAAAACAAATATTGAATACCGTAACACTTAACACTCAAGCTTAGATAAAAAGTGCTAATTTATATGCCAAATTATCCCACGATTAATTACAAGACTTCAAAAAAGAAAATAATACAAACACCCAAAAGGTGGTAGCTGAAAATTTGGACTATTAACATATCACAAGGATATAGAGCGAAAAACCAATCTCAGAGACTTGACCTTCTTCAGTGTCCGGCAAATTTCATGAAAATCACCAGGAGCAATTTTTTTTGCTGAAGCGAGCTTGGTTAACTCTGCCACAGCATCCCTTCTCTCCGACCATTTAGTTGCTTTCTGGCATCAGACATCAAAAACCAATAAAATAACTAACTTTCATATGATACGGTGACCAATACAGTGTGCATTCAAGATAGATCACATACCACACCGTCCCAGAATCCTGACTTTTCTAGTGGGGTCAAAATGTCTACAGGATCAACAAGATCATATTCATCGATCTCCGCAGGGACTGAAAAGAAGAATTGTGCAAGTATTTACATCATTAGCTTGAACAAACTATCAACAGCAATAGCCATACAAATAATCCTCAGAAGAACGCACCATCTGCTGCTGCCTCTTCAGAAGTGTTAGCCCCACTTGTCTCTGGCACAGCCTCCTCCTCAAGTTCCTTCTCTTGTTCGGATCTGGAACATAATGGCAAATCAACCGCTTTCAATGCATCATGAAACGAGTCAAAGTAAGATCATACACAATATAGTGTGTTGTATGCTTTGTTAACATTATGTACATTGTATAGGTGATTTTCAAACAAATCTATAGCTGTTCAACAGTATAATCTACACCATTCTTATGACCCACGGATTGCGACATTAACACATTTGCTCGGGCCCAAAAACAAACACACTTTGTTCAGTCTAAAATAATACTAGGAGCAAGTTTTAAACAATTTGTTCTTGTTTCAAAAAATCTTCACACTACCCATCCCTATGAGACACAAATTCAATGGCCCAATCGATGAATTGAAAATTTCTCATCGAGATCTTAGTAATACAATCCATATATGTACGTCCTTATGGTTATTTGGTATTTTGGTTAAAATACACAGATGACATGAAACAATGTGATATATCATAAATGAAATGCAAAAAAAATGCATAAATTACAGAATTACCATCATGTAACAAAATGGAGTATCAACACATAATCCCTCAATAATTATTCACATATAGATAGTACTACAGTTAACTTCAGCTGGCGTTTCAAATGGTTGTGCAGAATCAGTCCTACAGTCTGAACCATGAATGGGCCAGAAGTGATTTCATCTTAATTCATAAATTACAACAGAAAGAAGAATTGTTTTTAAAAGGCGAAAATAGAAACACCTTATTTTTCGAGTTGGCTTAGCGAGTCCGGACACGTTTGCCAATTCTGCTTCCAACTCCTTTTTCTGTAAACACAAAGAATATTGTTTACATTATTGAGTGGCAGAACACGAATACACATGTTAAACTTTTAAGAATAACGCACCATAGTATCTCTCATCTTCTCGAATAAAATAGACTTTACAGGGTCTTTGCCAATCCACCGACAAAGCTCTAGTGTCAAACCCTTGGAAGAAGCCCGGACATTCTGGTCTGGATGGTCAAACAGCTCGGGAAGCATCTTCAGAATCTTTTTGGGTGGCACTACCTTAGTTCCAAATTCGCTAGCAGAGGAAAGATGTTGGTAAGAATTGACAACTTGCCAAATCAGGGAGCCAAAGAACCAGCTAGGAACATACCTGAGTGCTTGAAACATCACATCAATAGCAGGTACAACTGCTTTAGCCACTTTGTTCTTCACTGCCTTCTCCATAGATTCCTGACAGCACAACATATGTAGTTTTCTTGAGCACGTTACCGTTATAAAACAAACAGGCATGCAATTATACATTTTCGGTGAGCAAATAAAACAAAATATGAACAGCGGCTGTATCATAAGATGTGAGGGAATAGGTTGCTCAAAGATGATGTAACACATACTGAAAATTGTAAGAAACTGGGAATTAAGGAAAAGTGGAAAAGTATTATAATCACCATAAATCAAATGCACAAATATTTTTAATGAGAGAAATTAGTTGTCTCACTCAGAAAGAACACTCTTGTAGTAGCTAAATCGTTTTTAATGATGACGATCACCATGTTGCATGCTTTTACTGTTTTACATGATTACATGATACCCATGACCACAGTGAATCCTAATCCAAATTCCTAAATGGCAAACAAGAGAAATGACTTTCATGTCTGTCACATTTGTTCATAATAAGGAGTGCCTAGAAATAGCTAATGTAAACAACTATTTGCTAATTAAAAATGAAAATCATCTGACGGGAGGAATGCAGCAAATAATCCCATCTCATAGGCTTAGCATTTGTAACAATATTGATAGTCGGTGTATTTGACAATGCCAAACTGTCAATAATATCTGCACCTACATGGAAAATTTCACTACATGTCGCGAAAACCAAGTGAACAAAAAAGAACTAGTATTATGTGTGCACATGCATTTCACCAAAAGCTCACAACCACAACAATCAGGGGGAATGATGATCAACTTACAAGAAAGACTTCTGCTGCCTCCAGCTCCACCCATAAGAGGAATGCAGCTTGAGCTTTCTCGACAGTCTTTGGCCGGCCAGTGAGGCACTTAGCCACGATTGCATCACAAACCTCTTTCGCGTATCTGAGAGAAGCCAACTCCATAAATTGTTGGAGATGACAAATAATCAAATGCATAAAGGGGAATGACTTGGCAGCTGAAGGCACACACCTTGATGCATCGGCGTCAGCAGCTCGCTGGAACGCGAGAAGGGCGTCGAGCGCCTTCTCCTGTACCGGCGCATTGGAATCTGCAACCGTCTTCTTAAACAACGGCCCTAACCACCGGAATAGAACAGAAAAACACTGACCTTCAGATCTTGCACCCAGAAAATGGTTTGAAATCCCCAAACGGAACCGCACTAATCGAGCATAGCGCAGATCCGAGCGCGAAATGGGGCGGATCGGGAGGCGCAGGGGAAGGGCATCTCACCGAACTCGCGGAGGCGGGCGTCCTTAGGGTCCGTGATGGAGTCGCATAGGGCGGCGAGGTCGATGTTCGCGTCATTCCTCACCTTCCAGTTCTTATGCTGCAGCCGCTCGTCCCACGGCAACTTCTTCGCCTCCTTGAGGAGCTTCTCGTCCTCCGTCGACATGGCCGGCTGCCGCCGCCGCCGCGGGCCGGCTCCGCCGAACGAGAGGCACTATAGCCTCACGTGTTCTACAGCGGCCGCCTAGGGTTTCGAATTCGGGTGGCGGCGTCCGTCGGTAGTTTGGATCGGAGGGGGTGGAGGGAGAGAGGGAAAGAGAGAGCGGGGGGAGGGAGAACGAGGGGAGATAAAAAGGCAAAAAATTATTTTCCGGACGTGGGAAATGGTAACGAAATATGGGAGTGGAGTTTGGAGTCGCGTCGGGAGCGGAGCGGCGGAGTCGGGTAGGTTTCCCGTCGGGGTCGGGGGCTAGGCGTTACGGAATTCCCAGCCCATACAGTCACTTTCTGGTAGGCCAGTCTGTGGGGATCCACGCGCCGCTGCGTGGGCTATTGGATAGTTTGGTGGCAAAGCACCCGTTCGCAAATCGTAACGGAGGGGAGTGAGACGGTGCCGGTGCGGTCGGGGTTTTTGAAAGATTTTGAATTTCCGGGGAACACGGGATGGACTTCGAGGCCACGTGTACGGACGATATTAGCTGTGTGCTTGAAGATGGGTAGAGATTGGCTTCATTCTATTTGTGTCCAGTGTCGTCCATATGAGCAAATTGATCCCCGACCTGGCCCGGCAGGCCCAACCAGCCATCGGGTTTAGATCAAATTATTATCCTCTATTTGAAATATATGTAGGAATTATGCGTCTAGGTTTGGTCGTATAGTTCGGGTAGCAAAATCAATCCTTCACCTCAAACACCCTCCCGCTCGCCCATACCTTCCGGTCCTAGCAGTGTTCTTGAGGTCTTCATGGCTTTCCAGTGAACGCATAAGGCTTTCAAGGTGGCGACCCTCCGTTCTTGACAAGGAGCGGTAGTGTGTCAGTGTGCGGAGGATGAGGAGATGCCTCGTACAGGGAGAAACTTTGTAGTAGATATGGCGTGAAGGTGGTCACACTTGGGGTGGTGGTGGTGAGAATGTGTGACTCACACATTCCGTTGGGTTTGTATTAGACACTGATCAAATGGGTGACATTGGTGGTGAGATTGCTCAAGCAGACTGCCAAGCTAGACCTTTTGCTGCTAGGGCAACGACAACTAGGGCCATGTCATAGTAAAATAGGTTAGACCATGAAATATCAAGAGAGGATATGAGTCGGTTTTGGGTCGTGGCCCTAGGTCCACTACGGGGTACCCTATCTCAAGTGTATCACATGTTTTATTATATGTGTATCGTGCACTGAGGTCGTGTAACACCATAAATTTTGACTTCTAAAATTAGAAACTATATATGCTATTGCAAAAAATCATTGTATATTTTGGTGTGTTTAGTTCCAAATTTGAGCCTAGTTTGAATAAGTTTGTAGTTTAATATTCTTCTAGAAAATATGAAAGCATTTCTCTATTTGTCCTTTTTTCTTCCTTTTGGCATCCCATCCTACAACTATATTTTTTCAGCCCCGCACTTGGCCATACCAGCGTAGTGCGCCAATGGACACGGGCCAGTGAAGCCTATGCATGTGTTGGGCACCACTAGGTGGGGCTTGCTCGTCCGCGACCCAGCTATAATGGCACCGCTTTCTCCTTGAGTCAAACTTGAGTTTGCTTCTGGTTTCACCACCATCTCGACCCAAGATCCTCGCACACATGAGCTAGGTACTCTGCCCTATAAAGGGGTGGTACTCTTTCAACCCCATCACTAGTCCCCATTCTGTTCCCAAACCTTAGATTGCATGCCTACGCCAGCGCTCGAGCCCAAACTACCATCGATCTATGTTTTCGTCACTTCCCCGAAAACGAGGAGCATTTCATGGGCTTCATGTGAAGGTGAGGTGCCTTATGGTGTTGGTGCCAACCTCTCCCTTCCTCCCTCTCTCTCGTGCGCACGCGCTCGTTGTAGTCACGCCAACACCACCGAGACACCTTTGCCGCATGCATTGTCCCACAACCATCTTCAGCCGCGGAGAATAGTCCATGCGAGTTTATCATGTAGCCCCCTCTTGTGGCAGAATGGCTAACCTATACTAACCCACATGCCTTGTTATTGTCTTATAAAATTTTGATCATTATATATGG